>LNDK02000082.1:0-130507 GCA_001455915.2 Samsoniella hepiali | reverse complement strand
CGCGGCGGAGGGCCGAGATGCGTAATAACTTCGTATAGCATACATTATACGAAGTTATACGGGGGGGGGCGGTTGCATATGAGATGAGACGTCACATTCACCACAAGACGTCTGATGTCTCACAACATAGCAAAGACCCTATGTTTTTTTTATATCCGTTGGCAAGTAGAGCGAGCCAAGCCCATAGTATGTTGTTATGCTTTTGTGGCCGCCGAAAGACGCACGCACGAGTCAGCGCCGAGGTATGTACGAGTCAACAACGACCACCATTATGCCTTTGGTGAGAGCAAACACGGCGTATCTCGTAGCCAAACGACCTATTTGCCATACTCCCAGAAGTCCCTGATGCTATACCCGATCAGACTGCCTGTTGTACTCTGGGCATGCTATTGTTCTGTGCAATCTTGCTTCCTCGAATCTAGAGTTGGGTGACATAAATCTTGTACGGTTTAGTCGGTCTGGCTGGTGTGGAGCGTACTGAATTTCTGTCACTGCACACCCTCGTCTCTTTCAAGAAAAATTGCAGAGCCACACAGTGCACAGAAACCGATGCCCTGTATTCTCTACAGTTTGTGTGTTGCCGCCAACACAATGATGGAGCACATTAGGGCAGCTGCTGTCCAGTTCACGACCCAGCTTGAGGCCGAGAAGGCAGGCTTGTGTGCAGTGTTGTTTCGTGGGCGCCGGAGCAGAGCCTCCAGCGTCTTTGTCTTTGCTCTTCCTGCTGGAGTCTTTCTCTCGCTTGTTGATACTGGCTCCTGCTCCGCTCTGGCGTTGATGACCCGCTGCTCCGCCGTATTCGTCCTCATCACGCCCCTCGGCAGGCGCCGAAGACTCCTTGCACGATGCCTTCGACTTCGACCGCAAAGGACATTTTCGGGTCACCGGGGATGCATCAGAAGCAAAAGATTTATCAGGGCACAGATAAAGATCAGTCTGTGTCATCTGACTCCTGCGGAGTAACCGGGTCCGCGTAATCTTCTTTTTTCCATTTGTTCAGAATGCCGGCAGCACCGGTATTCCGAACGAGGCGAATCTTGCTTTTGCCAACCTCCAGTCAATAACCGATGGGACTACCGTTCACCTGCCCCCCTGTGATTGCTATCAGGTCTGAGCGTGCTGCATCACAGTGGACATGTTTGGTCTGTAATCGTTGGATGACGAGTGCAGGTCGCCGAAATAACATGTAATTCACGGTGGAGGAGATGTGCCCCTGTACCATGACATGTACATCCTCCTTCGGGCTGCCATGTGTACATACTTTAAACAAGCTCGAGGAAGAAGGCCGAGCCTTGCTGCTGGAGCATTTTCATCCCCATTGGCACTGGACGAGATATATCTCAGCCACAGCCAATACTAGAGCCCAAAAGAGTCCCGAGCAAGCTCAGCCAGACAGCCACCTCCAGAGGTAGCTCATCCCACACTATTGGACTGGGGTGGGCTCGTCAAAGCATTCGTCCCACGCCGATTTTCCGGACTGCCAAAAGACACGTAGCTTGTTTCTGCAAGCAATAGACGCAAAGTCGGTGCTGTCCTGCAACCAGATGTCAAATAGCTGCTGTGCTATCCAATCCCGATTTCTTGCGTCTGTAGCAGGTGTGGCGACGCCGGCGACAGCCAAGGCCCATGTGAGCGGGGATAAATGCTGCAGCATTGGCTGAGTCTTTCTCAACAACTGAATTAACTCCAGTTCATACAATCTGCGCACGCCGTGATACGCACCCAAGCGAGTCCCATCTCCATGGCCAGCTGAAACTGCCCACGAAGCCACTACCGCTTGTGGAAGAGCTAAAATGCCATACAGCACAGTAGCAACTTGAAATATTTCAGCTACATACCGGCTAGAAGGGACATTCTCCCATTTCTTCTCTCGAACCCAGGAATCTAGGTCGAACTTGTCTAGAGTATCGAACAAGTCTCTCGCTATGGGATCTATGTTTGCGGGTGTCTTGCTAGCGACGTGGACTCGTAATCGATTGATGTGAGCAATTGTGAGGAATATCTCTCTTGGGCATTGCCTCTCTCTAAAAGCCGGGGTATCGTACAAAGCCCTGATTGTGTCGTCCTGAAGATGACCAATACCGCGAATCTGCATGGTCGGTGGACTTGTTGTGTTGTAGAAGAGACCTTTTCTGGTACATGTCAGCGGTATTCTGTTCGTATTCCACACTTTACTATGGCGAATTGACTGCATGATACGCACTCCATGATGACTGAGAAGCTGCCACGCGGTGAGACAGGCCGACTGAGCACGGCCTGGACGCCGCCGAGATGCTGCACCAGGGCAAAATAGCCGTCGATATGGGCTCGCCAGAATGACAGACTTAAATCCACGTCCATGTTCACTAAGTACATAATGCCACTAAAAGCACGCGTGTCATTTTCTTGAATCCATTGGTTGATTTGGCGTAAATACTGGGCAGCATGGCGATGATAGGTAGCCCAAAGCCCCGCCAATGCGGGATCTTCTCCCGGCAGTCTGAAGTTAAGTTGGGTTTTCCTCACTGTCGTGATATTGTGAGCAGCCATGAGACAAATAAAGGACAGCGCATTATACAGTGGGTGATCAACCTGAGGATCAACGAGAGTTCCCACATCGACGTTGAGCTGCGGTCTCAAAGCCTGATAGTCTGTGTCATTTGCGATGGCATGCATCAGTTATGATCAGACACAGGAGGGTTCACACAGGAGTTTTCAGAATAGTTTCACCGAATTGAGCACAAGCAGGACGTACAGTAGCGCAGAGCCTCCATCTCTTGCCACCGCAGTGGCTCGGCTTCAACGTAGAGGCAAGCTTGTCGATTGTCCGATAGCGCTGTGCCATGACGATCTTCAGTTGTTCCCATTTCTGAGTTGGCATTTGCCATGACCGGAACTGCTGGAAAGACCACGCCATAGCCACGACATTGCTGGCCATTTTTGAGGCATCGACGGCAGCCTGGCCGTCCTTCGTCGCATTTGACCCTGCGAGCGCTGGAGTGATGCCCTGCCGTTAGCCAATTCCTGGAAGGATCAAGATGCTACGAGGTGGATTGGGCAAGAACAGGGCATTGTACGCACCGGCAAGTGAAGCAACCAGTCCTCGTTCTAGGCGCCCACTTTTTCTGCCGACCGGCGCCAATTTTAGTCAGTTCAGGAACGAGATGGCTGCTGGTGGTCGAGTCGGAGGGTTTGGTATAACTTTTCATATTTTGCCGAACCTGACTGGTATTGGAAGCTTTGGCAAGACATTCAGACGAGCGGGGTAAGGGGTTGAAGAAAAGTTGCTCAGAGTCTCGCCCGGGGTTGACAGCAGGCCGCATCTGGGTCACGTGCAGCTGGAAAGTCCAATTGTCAATATAAAACGGCGGCAGACAGGATATTGAAATGGGGTTATTTGCCATGATTTCGATGTCTGGCTATCTCTTAATCCCTCGGCCGTGTAAAAATCACAAACGTTACAATTTGGTTCGGTGGTCAAGTTCCACCTATGTCATTTCTGCCTATGCCGTATTTGCGTAGATCTCGATCGCCGGCTGCTATTTCCGCCCTTTTGTACTTGTGTAAAGAGATGCGTCGTCCGGAGACAAGGCGCCCAATGACCTTTTTGCCGAGGACCACAGGTCTCACTCCCTGCTTTCAGCTAAGCGAATACCTTGGCGAACAGGGACTACCGAGACATCGAACCCGGCCCGCGGTGGGGAGGGTGCGCAACGAACCCGTCGATATGTGTCGCTGCTCATAGGCAGAAGCAGTGCATTGACTGACCAAAGCAGCAATTTTCAAATTTTCAAATAAATACTGTCAAACCCTGTAAAGCCAATTTATTATAGGGAGGCAAGTTTTCTACATCTATAGAGGAAAATGGACAGTGTAGTAGGATGATTGCTGCTGAGTGTCTCTCCCAGTGGTCCATTCCGTCCCCCACTTGCCAGGCATTGTGAGACCCTCACCAATAGACAACCATTCAGCACAGCTGGCCAGCAGTTATTGTGATCAGCATGCTGTCTCATTCAAACGAGAGAAGACGAGCGGTGTGACTTGAGAAGAAATATTCTCCGGGCTATCGGACCCGACATGGGGAGAGAAAAGCTCTTCGAGCCAAGTCCTAGATATAAAAGCAGCCATTGAAGTTGTCCTTTCTCTTCTTTTTCTTCATCATCATCAACGCAGTCTCTTTTCCTCTCCAAATTTTCACACCAAAGCCAAAAGCCTACATTATGCGTCTCTCTTCGCTTCTCGTGATCGCCCCCATGGTTGCTGCCGCGCCTCGATCGCCCCGTGGCGGTGCAATGATTGCGGGCACTGTGCAGTTGTGCGCCGCGACTCAGTTTGAGAACTGCAAGAACCAAATCATTCGCATCAAGGACCTTGACCAGTGCAGTACGAGACGCTCCCACCATCATAGAGGAAAAAAAGAGGTGCCGCCTCGTTTTTTTCTTTGCTAACGCGGACTGTATCTAGGACCCGTGCCTGACGGCGATAATCTGTCATCCGTCATTGTCAAGAGACTTGAGTGTGAATTCTTCACGTAAGCCAAATGAATCTGTTTACTTTGACAAGATTGAAACGAGTTCGTGCTAACAATTTTTCTAGCGATGCGGGCTGCGCTGGAAGCAGCTTCACGGTCGACGACCGTATTGCTCGACTGACGGCGTATCAGGGAGGCAAGTTCAACGACAATGTCAAGACCTACATTTGCCGCCAATAAAAGGGCACCCGATACTGCTGCTGGACGGCAAGACGTCCGAATATGGCCGGTTTGAACGCCAAACTTGAAGAATGTCTGGACTTGGAGAGTAGTTCTGGTGGGCCGTTATGTGGAGGGAGGGGAAGTTGCTCGAGCCGTCACTGGCCCCTTGCCAGACCTCGTCATCATTCATCTTGAGCTAGTTAATGGCTAAACATGTCAATAAGTTTAAACCAAATTTTGGGGTGCCATACTCGCGGCAAAAATTGGATGCCTTGAAGTTTCCCAAACGACCTCGCAGTGGTATAAACGCGTGGTAAAGATGTTTTACAACGGACACCGTCTTTGCAACTACGAGTGGACATGGTCATCGTACTAGCCACCTTTTTCAGTAACGGCACCTGTGTTAATGTAAAGGGGTCTTGATTACAGCATCTTGCAGACCGCATGTTCCGCGTAATGTAGTTGAGAAACACGAGGTGGTTGACCTGAGCTGAAGCTGCTTATCGTATGGGGCGGCGGATGAGACCAGTCTCAGTTGGCTGGCTCATTTTAAACGTTTCTGGAAGGCCCCCATTTGATGAGAGGTGGGCTCACACTATTCAAAACGGCAACGTCCATTTCAGCCTCCGACTGTCCGAGAGATCTGGGGAGAGGAAGCCGGTTCGGACAGTGAACAAGAACGGCGCACTGTGTTGCCTCTAGGCCATCAATCATAGGGTGCTGGAAAGCACCCACTCTGCACGCCCACATTTGGGCTGTATAGCGCCGAGCCAAAGTTTCCATCCAGTTGCATCGGCTATGCGCACAATACAAAGAATAAGAAGTTGACTTTCTATCAACGTTATTCTCGACCAACGTCATGTGATTTACCCAATGCTTTTTTTTAGTTACCCAGCTCTGCACTGGTGACGCCCAGGTCCCGTGGCCCAAACGGCTTGTCTTTCTTGGTCCCTTGACCCTCGGAGTGGGGCAGATCCGGGGCGCCCATTTCTGACCCGCTGAAGACGCACGCCTCCAACAGCAAATGCCGACGCCATCATTGCTCCGAATCTCACCGCTGCTGTTTGTCCTCTGTATCAAATCTTTCCCTGCATCATCAAAGCCGCACATAGAATTCTCGAACCGGTCGCTGCTCTGCCGACTCCGCCAGACGCAACCCTGCCAAGTCCTGCACACCTCCGCACAGAGAGAGGGGTCTCTCTCTCTTTCTCCCCATCTGCCGATCCGATCCGATCGCATACCTACGCTTGGGCAGCCCGCCAGACTAAGACGAGCCCTCAACATACTCGGCGTCGGTTGGCCTCATCTACAACCGCGTCCCTCTGTCTTCTACGCACCTGCGCCTTCAGCCGCATATCCTCATAGAACCCGACACTATAATGCATAACCGGTCCTCGTCAGATACGACTCGGGGTAGCCACCGCATCGCGGCCACCCCGCCCATTTTTCCCAGCTATTTACTACCTAGCTTCAAGTTTCCCTTTCTGCACCGCTTCTCCTCCTCCTCCTCAACATCCTCCGACATGTCGTCGCCCAGCACATCGCCCAACTCTTCGTCTGCCGCCGGCCGGCTGACGCGCCTCGGCCCAGACACGCTCCGCTGCACCGCCTGCTCAGCAGACCTGGCGCTCTCAGCGCAAATTATATCCAAGGGCTTCACAGGCCGCTACGGCCGCGCGCTTCTCGTCGCGCCGCCGCCCATAACGTCCGACGACGACGGCGACGAAGAAGACAGCCCCTCGCTGCTCAACATCCGCATCGGCCGGCTGGAGAACCGGCAGCTCGTCACGGGGTGGCACGTCGTCGCGGACATTTCGTGCGGCGCCTGCTCCAAGAAGCTCGGCTGGAAGTACGTCGACGCCAAGGAAAAGTCGCAAAAGTACAAGGTCGGCAAGTACATTCTCGAGACGGAGCGCGTCACCACGTTCCGCAGCTGGGGCGAGGACGGCCAGGACGACGCGGCGACGGCGGTGGACGGTAGCATCGCGGGCGCTCCGTATGGGGAGCGTACCCGTGCGAGCAGCGACGACGTCTCGTTTGACTCGGAGGACGAGGATGAGTGCGACGAAATTTTCGCGGGCACGTGGGATGCGCGCGCGGTGGCGCGGCGGAGGGCCGAGATGGTTGCCGCCGTGCGCCCCAACGAGTAGACATAGGAGTTACGGGTCCAGGCTTCTGCGGGCAATACCTGTTGACTTTGTAACGACGAGCTTCTCGGCTGAGCAATAGGAATGGCGGGCACATATATACCCAGACATGCAAACCACGAGTATGGACCCCCAGGGCTGTATAGCATTATTAGCGCTGTATTAGGATTAAACGATGACTTGACTAGGATAGCACTAGAAAGTTTTTACCGAGTTTACTTACCTCTATGCATTTCTACCGAGCACTTTTAGATCACGGCCGGATTCAAGGTCTTGCCTCTGTACCAAAGCAGGCCTAGAATACGAGGCCATGGCAGATGTCGCACAGATCAAGGTATAGAATCCGTTTGGACCTGATGATTCAGCACATCCATGCGTCGTTTTCTAAATACGGTGTCGCACAAGAAAAACAAAAAAAAGAACAATGAAACATTTCACGACCCTGCATATGTGGCGTTCCCCGCGGGGAATACCCCACTACCAAATCGGGCAATTTGCCACATGCACGATGCCGACTCGGAGACTTTGCCCAAGTCCCGTCTAATCGTGTTGGTGATGCCATTCGCAGCCTCGTGGTAACATCCCAATTCTTTTTTTGCCGTCAATTTGTTTCCGCTCCTGGGGTGAAGGAGGTCGGAAACATGTTGCCGATTGCGGGGTTGTGGTGGTGGTGACCATGAGCCGGCAGTGAGTGGGCAGCGCCCGGTCCGTATATCCAAGGAAATCGACAGTTAGCAATGCTACCTCTTGATCGGTGCGCAACACATAGTGTCGGTGTGTTGAAAACTAGTAACATAGTTCCCGAAAGTCCGCGCAAAAGACTCACGACTTATTCCATGGGGGGCAACATTGTTTGCCCCCGGAGTATTTAAATCCTGGGCGGGCACGCCTTCTCCTCCCGAACAACTAAACAGAACTACAGAGTTGACCCAGATTTTAACTAGAGAGAGAAAATAATATGGCCGCTGCTGAGAGCAAGAACAACCCCTCCTTCCAGGTCGAGGACCTGACCGTCCCCTTTTCCCTCGGACAGGATGCGTGGGCTTCATACAAGGCACACCGACCCGAGTACCCGCCGTCCATGTTTGCCCTGTGGTTCGACTACCACCGCAAACACGGCGGCCAGTTCGACCTTGCCCACGATGTCGGCGCCGGTGAGTCGCCCCCGTCCATACTGGCATGAGCTAACCAAGTCCTACCCCAAAGGCGGCGGCATCCTCTCCGAGACGCTCGCCCGCTCCTTTGCCCACGTCGCCGTCTCCGACCCCGGCGCGTCCAACCTCGCCCTCGCCCGCTCCGTCCTGCGTCCCGCCTCGCGCTTCTCCTTCCACCGCGGCCCCGGCGAGGCGGCCTGGCTGCCGCCGTCCTCCGTCGACCTCGTCGCGTACGGCGAGTCCCTGCACTGGATGGACACGGCGCCCGCGCTCGCCGCCGCCGCGTCCTCCCTCAAACCAGGTGGCACCGTCGCCGCCGTCTTCTACGGCCTGCTTTTATACTTCCCGCAGGACCCACAGCGCCTCACGGAGCTCTTACGGGAGACGCAGCTCGAGGCCTACCGGCGCTTCTTTTCCGACGCGCCCGGCCTGCAGCACGAGAGCGTGCGCAGCGCGCCGCGGCGGTGCATGCGCGGCTTCAACAGCCTCGCGCTGCCCGACGCCACGGCGGGTGGTGGTGGTGGTGCGTTTTGCGACTGGACGCGCATCAACATCAACCTGCACGGCCGCGAGGACATTGACGCGTTTCGCTGCCTCCCCGAGGAGGAGTTTCCGACCGAGCCGGCGCGGGTCCACCACGGCACGGAAACGGTCGTCGACGTCGAGGACGAGACGTGGGGCCGCGAGGTCGACGTCGACTGGGTCAAGGGGTTCCTGGTCTCGCTGACCCTGCCGTACGATCAGCGCTGCTGGGACCTGCCGTCGTGGGTCGAGTTTGTGCGCGTCATTGACGAGGAGTTTGGGGGCAAGGTCAAGGCCGAGTGGCCGGTTTCGATACTGCTGGGCAGTAAGAAACGAGAGTGACGGGGGCAGCCTGGGTAGATGGATTCTTGCAATGTGGCGGCAGGTTTCGTGGTGCCATGGGTATTTTGGGCGACGGAGGCACTTATTTACATAAAATGAACCAATAGCTCCAGCAACATGGACTACGCCAACATCAAATTAACAACACGTGTAAAATTACCTCACACTGTACGATATCATCGTGGCCTATTCTCACATCAACGACGGCTAACATCAGTTAAATGAAGGAAAATGTGTAAGGAAAACCCCATTACGCTATAATATCTAGTCTACCTGATGCAAAATTACACATCCTCTACTCAAGATCGGCCAGCGCCTTTTCATTCAGCTGCTCAATAGCCTTGATAAACGTTGGGTACGGCGTCAGCGTGCCCAGCGCACGGCGCATGTGCGCATTTACAATCTGTAGTCCGTACACATAACTAGCATTAACCCAACCAAATCTATTACGCGTTAGTATTGCATAACCAAGCGCGATTCCGAGTTATAAAGACTTACCCTTCTTTGGCGACGCCCTTAAAGTTGAGACCCTGGTTGCCGTACTCGGCATCCACACGATGAGGGTCGATGGGCCGCGTCACATCATACTTTTCGACAACAACACCGTTGAAATCGACAAAAGCCTTGGTAATCATAAACAGCCACTTATAAGCGAGACGCTCAGCCTCCTCGTTGAAGCTGTAGCGGAGCAGACCTGTCCAAGCAAGCATCTGCTGGGGTGCCCAGCCATACGGGTAATCCCACTGTCGGTTGGGTCGCTCCAGACCAACCTTGCCGCGCGAGTTTTCTGTACCAGCGAGCAGACCACCAAACTCTTCAAACTTGGGAAGGCCCTTCCTCACGATATCCGCCGCCTGCTTTGGCGAGGCGACACCAGCCCACAACGACCACATCGTTGTGGCAGTTTCATACGTACAGCGCTTCTTGTTGACAAAGTCGTAGTCAAAGAACATGCCTTCTTCCTCATTCCACATCAGCTTATCCATGGTAAGCTTGCGTCTCTTGGCCTTGCGGTCCCACAGGGCAGATGTGAGAATGTCGCCGGCCTTATAGGGAGTGCCTTGGCAAAACTCCTCGGGCATGACGAGCCTGTCACCAAACAAGCTGCGGATAGTTCGAGATATATCGGTTTCGTACTTGAACAGTAGCGAGTTGAGATCAATAGTGGCGAGGTTGGCGCAAACTCCCTCGAAACGGTAGCTAGTGTCGTGGCCAGACTCTCGTACGGCACGGTCGTGCATAAAGTAGTTGTCCAGCTCTGGCTCCTTAATCTCACCATAGTTGTAGGCTCGAACAAATTCGTCAAACTTCATGCCATATTTCTCAATGTATGGCTCCAAAATGTGAACAAAGTGGCTAGGTTCGGTCTCGGGAGGAACTCCGAGACCTTCGGGGCAGTATCTTGATAGACCAGTCGTGGGATCCAGACGAGCCTGACCAGTCCAGACACTGTGGTACTCTTTGATGGCGGCAAGAATAGAGCGGCGCAGGAACTCGAGAGAATCGGGCTCGTGTTTAATCTTCTCGTATACTCGCAGAGCCATGTCAGTCAGGAAAGGGGGTTGCGAGCGACCCAGGTAGTATGATCGCGTCGCATTTAAAATCTTGCCGTAGTGCTCGATGCAGAAGCAAAAGTTTAGCACCATTGCCTTAGCCAGATCAACACGGTCGTTGACCAACAGTCCAAGAGACTCCATATAGCTATCCCATCCGTACAACTCGTTGAAGCGGCCACCAGGCACAACAAAGGGAAGACCACGGAGGGTCTTGACAGTGCCCTTGACGGGGTCCTGCTCCTCGACCTCTTCGACGGCGACGGCAAGAAGACCGGGTTTCTCATTCATGTCACGAATAATCTCAGGGGTAATAACTTCGGGAAGTAATTGCACGTCTAAACGAATCTCTGGACGGTCGAGGGCAACCTGCTTGTAGTATTCGTATTGAGCTGTGCACTTGGACGGCACGTAGATGCGAGGTCGCGGATCATCGGTCCAGTCTTTGGGATCGCGAGCGGCAATCTCGATGCTCGAGGCGTCGATGCGTCGGGTTAAGCCATCCCAGAAATGGTCCTTGATGAGACGAGAGAGGCGATTTACTGGGTTTTCGTTGAGTCGGGCTTCGTCCAGGATAATTTGCTTGCGGCCGTATTCTTTGGCCAGAGTCAACTCCTGGAGTAGGTTGGACAGCATATAGGTGCCGCGGACTTCGAATCGATGATGACCGGCGGAGGCGGCGGTTCGCAGAGGAAGAACTTTGGGACCATGATCCTCGATCGTAATTTGCATGTTGCCATCCGTATCTTCCTGCATTTTTAAGCTCTCGAGAGTGGCATCGACTTGGATAAGAAAGCGGCGGCCTTGCTCGAGATTACTCTCATCTGACTACTGTAAGCATCATACCGCATCGTGCTCGATCCGCGCAACATACCATGACTTCCACGGCGATAGGGCTCCGGCAGGTTCATTCGCTCGATTTGTTTGATCAAACTGCTCTGAGGTTTGTGTCAGCTGGGTCGCCACCATGACAAGACGATGGATGCTGCTTGCCTGGGAGTATGTGCGAGTCCGGTTTGCGTATCGGCCAGTGTGTCGTTCATCAGAGGCATAATAGGTCTTGGCATCGTCAAAGACACCGAAATCATCAGACCCTCGAGGACGATGCGCCGAGGGCGCGGTAGAATCAGCCATTGTCGATTGTCGAGGTGTCTGTTTGGTCTGCGAGTAGCGGTGTCCGCCGGGGGAGGGGCAAAATGGCGGGGTGCTCAATGTCGATGGCCAATTGCGCGTCCGTCTGCAGAGGCGATATCAGACAAGATGGGACGGCCTGGGGGCGAGATGGAACTGGGCAATCCTGTGCAGGGCGGCCGTCAGTTACAGGGAATGGTGATGTTGCTTGGAGAATTTAGATTTGACGGGTGTGGAAGCTTTTACTTGTGGTGGCGGGTGGCGGGTCGCCCGGGGGTGGGTTTCACCTCTGGCCGTCCCTAGCAACCCGGGGGACCCTTCTGTGGAGGCGGAGGCGGGCGTGGAGAGCGGCAGCGCACCCAGAAGTGTGTGCTGAAAGGACGGGACGTGGGACACGGGACACGGGACGAGGGCGAGGCTTGGTTGCTTTGTCCCAACAAAAGAAAGATGCGGTCTGGCTGCCAACTCAGCGCCATCGCTGACGCTAGGAGCAGACGGCAGGCGTAAGCGATGTCGGATGCAGAAGTGGGATGCGCATGCGGGATGTGACGAGCTGGTGTAAGACGGCAGCAGGGAGGGTAAAACGGAAACGCCCAATATGGCGATAAGCAGACGTCATTGCCCTATCAGGTTGATTCCCGCGACCCGCGGTGCATCGAAGCCACGTCATGTCGCGCTTTCTCTAGCGAGAACCGCTTCATTTGTTCTTGGCGCGGCAACGGAAACGTCTCTTGCCACTCTAGTAGCCCTACCAATATCCAGGCCAGGTCCAACAGACACTTGCTCTAATAGATGTCGAGAATATTTGTTTACTTCATCTGACTCGACGTCGGGCGCGGCCAGGGCGCATCGCAGTGACATGGGACCAAGTGGCTAACCTGCTTGTGATGTGATACCTGGACTTTACGAATCCTCAATGTAGCTGGTTCTCCTCGAACCAACCTGCCAAAGCAGCCCGGACGCAAAATCATGCCTTCTGGTACAGCTGTGCTACTTGCCACGGTGCTTGTTGCCCTGCGACCTGCCCAGGCGTACTCGGCCGCTCTCCTTCCACTTGTACTTTCAATAGCCATTCCAGCTTGCTTCCCCCATCTTCATCTCATACAGATTTCTCGTATCATCAGCATTTATATTATACCACATCCTTTTGAAAACAAAAAGCCAGAATGGTCGGTATTAACGATCTCCCCAACGAGATCATGGGCCCAATCATCAGCCAGGTCATTCACTCCACGCGCCGCCGCAATCAATCTCCCGTCTTGTACGCCTGTGTTTGCCGGCGGTGGCAAAGCCTCGTGGAATGCCATACACTTGAGCTAGTCAGGCTCCGTCCAAGTCCTAAGCATCCCGACTTGGCCATGTTTAGGCTCATCTTCTCCACAGACCAGCGGCGTAAGCGCTGCCTTCGCCGCATCGACATCGACTTCGATTGCGCGCCACGCGGCTCGACCTACCGGAGAACTATTGCGGAAGCGAGGAGGAGCGCGCAATATTAGCCATGATATACATCTACATTAATTTTCCACCCCACGTCGCACTTTCGCAATTTGAGGCACAGCTGACGCAAGACAACATCAGAATGACAATCCTTCTTGCCGAGATTTTCAGGTTCCTCGCACAATGGAGTCAGGAAGATACGGAGAGCGGGTTTCTCTTACGATTCATCACTGAGAATCCAACATACTAGCAGACAATGGTATCGAGAATCGCAAGCCTGAGGCCCCCGCTCGACCGCGCCTTCGAGCAGCGGCCTGGCCTGTCAGCTCCTCGAGAGATACGTATCAGAAGCATCGTGAGAGACCCCGTGCTGAATCTGGCCTCCTACAACTATTACAGGTGTCTGAACTTGGATGTTTTGGGGTTACCAGCTGGTACCCCGCATTTTGAGCAGGTGTCTGTTGTACAAGGGCTAGAGTTCGGAGCCGAGAACAGACGTACACTCTGGCCCTGTGCCCTTCGGCTGATTATGATTGCCACCAACATTCCCAGAGTGCATTGCACTGGCCTCATGCCATGGCAGATCGAAATTTACAGGCTATCCGGGGGGTTGCATGTTGTACAGACGCCAGAGGGCCAGGAAGCGATTGAGATTAATCATGGCCATGTGCCGAGGTGTGATACGATACTGCAGTGCGACGGAGTTCGAGCGAGACTCCAAGCTGAAGCCTTCAACTTTGGATATGTATCTATGTGAGATGTTTTGATTTTTTTTTTATAGCGACGTAAAATCAAACAAGCGGGTAAAATGAATGCAGTTATTAATGGCTAGTGAGGATTGCGAGTTGTGACAGCATCCATCCTTATCGAGGTCAGCCACAGTGAGTCATACATAGAACATCTTCGACATGTCCTATTCGGCATCTTCTCTTCGGCATCTTCTCTTCGGCATCTCCTTTTCGGCATCTTGTTTTCGGTATCTTGTCTTCGGCATTTTATATTGTTTTTTGCAGCAGTGCCGAGCGTACATATTCATGCTTTGCCACGAGTATGGCTGGTGCTCGGCTTTATATCCCCATTGTGCATCACGGTACGGAGAGTACAGATTAGAGATGGGCAGATTCAAGCGCCTGCGGAATGTCCGTGACGGCGCCAGCCTTGTCGGCAGACCGGCAGGGCCAACATGTTGTGCCGTCACATGTAAAGGCAGGGCCCGGCTCCGGGGTGGATTCGACGATGGTGCAAAGGAGGGAATCGGGCGCTAGTGTTGGAGAGGAACCGGCGGTGCGAGGGAGAATACGGAACAAGACGGAGGACAGGAGGACAATGCGGGTGTGTGATTTGCTGGAGCCTGTCAATGGACGCGCATGAATATGTACAGGGCGTTTTATCCAGCAAGAGTACCTACACATGTGTGCTGGAATGCACTTCCATGCCGAGATATGAGGTTGGTAGGCAGTTTGCTGCGTGCTGCGTGCTGAGGTGCACAAGATTCTCGGGGCGAAGTGCGATGCTACGGCGACCTGAGCCGCTACAAGACCCCCTGGAAGGATGAGGCTGAGGACGGTTTGCGGGGGAGTTGGGGGAGTTGGGGGAGTGTCTGGCGCGTGCCACCGCTAGCCAGGAGTGGTGGGTGCAGCGACGCTCGATGACGCGGGGAGGTGAATCGGGTTTACCTTGCGGATACACCTGTGTTCTCTAGCTCTGTGAAGATGACTTCTGTAAAGATGCAAAGGCGTTTGAGTGGCGCAGGCTGTAAAATCCTGGCTAATTGCCCAGCGTAAAGGCGATTGTGCCAGAATTACAGGCGAGGCATGCAACAGCGCTCTCCTCGCTGATACAAAACTTTACCGCCGCATCGCCACAGCACAGGCGGGCCTCCGGCACCTCGGTCAAAAGTCCAGGCCCCACAGCCGGCGTTGCAGCGTGTTTTTTACCTTTTGCAACGGCTACCATTGGCTGGTGCATCGACGTCGCCACCCACCAGCCCAGAACCCCACCATCGACTTTGCTCTTGTGGGCGCTGTACCTACAGCAAACAGCTGCCAACTGCCCTCTGTAGCCCGCTGAAGTTGGGCGCTGCAGTTCTGTGCCCCCCCGAGCATGTGCTTCCTTTCTCCATTTTCTCCAACTTCCGGTCGCCCTTTGAGCCGAGACCCCCAGGCCAGGCGACAATCGGACTTTTGGGGCGCGCCTCCTTCGTTCCCTCGCCATGACGATGATGCCCGTACAAAGAAAGATGAACTGCTGTGACTTCCCCGTTGCCCCGGCATACGAGCGGAGAACCGCCCCTTCTCCGAGCTTTTCGAGCTTTTCCTCCAGGTGGGCGCAGGCACATCCCTCCCCAATGGCCATGCAGTATTATCTCGTTGACTGGGTTATGCTACACATAGTGGAGGATTGGTGGATGACGGGGCTTACTGAATGATGTGAGGTACATGGCCCCCGAGAGTAATAGTCTGGCTTAGCGAGGTACCTTGTTAGTGGTTGATGGGTGCGCAGGCCGCGGGCCACCTGAGATGCGAAGCAGGTACCTACAGTTCGCTCGCAGGCTAGAGCCGGCCTGGACCAGTGGGTGGCTCCCCTGTAAATCTGAGCATCTCGGCGCAAACGCAGCACGAGCAAACAGAGCCGCCAGCTGCCACCGACCCACTTGCCCGCAACTGGTAGCAGATGGCACGAGCAAAGACAACCGGCCGGCCGGTTTGGGCGCCACACCACCGCCGCCCGGCCATGTGCACCAGCATGACTGACTGACGGCCCGTCCTGGACTCTAAATATCTCTCGGCATTCGACCCTCGTGCCTCCATTCTCTTCCTTCTTTTTTTTTTTCTTTTCCTTCTCCATCACCCTCTGGTTTGCCAACCCCAAGTCTCCTAGACTTTTCTTCGTCCTCTCTCCTCCTCGCCTTTCCTCCTACAGCTTCGCTGGCTGCGCTCTCTCCAACACATCCCACCACACTCCCACCACACCTCGGCTAAACCACATCTACCCGCCACCATGGCTTCCAACAACATGCTCAACCCGGCCGTCAACCCCGACATCGAAGACGACCTCTTTGCCCAGGAGGTCGCCCAGGTCAAGGCCTGGTGGAACGACTCGCGCTGGAAGCACACCAAGCGTCCCTTCACGGCCGAGCAGATCGTCTCCAAGCGTGGCCACCTCAAGATTGAGTACCCCAGCAACGCCCAGTCCAAGAAGCTCTGGAATATCCTCGAGGGCCGTTTCCAGGTATGCGCATGCACTCTTTTCGGCTTTTTAGAGCAGTTTTCGAGTCAATTGGTCTCTCCAATGCCTCGAATAGCTTCTTTTTCAAGTCGCCGGCCCTTTTGTCCGTTGTCGCTCGCCTCGGCTCAACGCTAACCACACCAAAAACTAGACCAAGGACGCCTCCTTCACCTACGGCTGCCTCGAGCCCACCATGCTCACACAGATGGCCAAATACCTTGACACAGTCTACGTTTCTGGATGGCAATCATCTTCCACTGCTTCGTCCTCTGACGAGCCCGGCCCTGATCTGGCTGATTACCCTTACGTGAGATAGACCCCCCGGCCTAGCCGCTTACACCCGTCTGCACCTTTTTCCACACCTTAATAAGGTGCCCCTCTATGGAGTGGGCTTGGCTGCGACGATATTATCACATGCCAAGGCGCCCTAGCACCCGCCCATGCGCAGCCCATGACTTACATGGCATTTCGTTTTGCGCCGTTCGCTATTACCTCAAATCGCATCGCCAAATGGAGCATTCAAAAACTGACTAAATTATGCTACTTTTTAGACTACCGTCCCCAACAAGGTTGGCCACCTGTTCATGGCCCAGCTCTTCCACGACCGCAAGCAGCGCCAGGAGCGTCTCAGTGTCCCCAAGAGCCAGCGTGCCCAGCTCGCCAACATTGACTACCTCCGTCCCATCATTGCCGATGCCGACACCGGCCATGGCGGTCTCACCGCCGTCATGAAGCTCACCAAGCTCTTTGTTGAGAAGGGTGCTGCTGGTATTCACATTGAGGACCAGGCCCCTGGCACCAAGAAGTGTGGCCACATGGCCGGCAAGGTCCTTGTCCCCATCAGCGAGCACATTAACCGTCTGGTTGCCATCCGTGCCCAGGCCGACATCATGGGTGAGTCTCACATCTCATGTAACAAAGCAGAAAGAAAAATGTCGCTAACAATGACCCAGGCTCTGACCTCATCGCCGTCGCCCGTACCGACGCCGAGGCCGCCACCCTCATCACCACCACCATCGACCCCCGCGACCACGCCTTCATCATTGGCAGCACCAACCCCAACCTACAGCCCCTCAACGAGCTCATGGGTGCCGCTGAGGCCGCCGGCAAGGTCGGCGACGAGCTCCAGAAGATTGAGGACGAGTGGCTGACCAAGGCCAACCTCTCGCGCTTCGACGATGCTGTCGCCGCCGCCATTGACGGTGGTGCCTTCCCCAACAAGGCTGAGCTCAAGTCCAAGTACCAGGCCCAGGCCAAGGGCAAGTCCAACAGCGAGGCCCGCGCCCTTGCCAAGAGCATCCTCGGCGTCGACGTCTACTTCAACTGGGACGCCCCCCGCACCCGTGAGGGCTACTACCGCCTCAAGGGCGGCTGCGACTGCGCCGTCAACCGCGCCATCGCCTACGGCCCCTACTGCGACGCCGTCTGGATGGAGTCCAAGCTGCCCGACTTTGCTCAGGCCAAGGAGTTTGCCGACGGTGTCCACGCCGTCATCCCCCACCAGAAGTAAGGCCCTCACTACCTTCTCACCCACTTCCCCTTTCTCTCCTTCAATGCTAACCAATTCGTCCTCTCCAGGCTCTCTTACAACCTCTCCCCCTCTTTCAACTGGAAGACGGCCATGCCCCGCGACGAGCAGGAGACGTACATCCAGCGCCTCGCCAGCCTCGGCTACTGCTGGCAGTTCATCACCCTCGCCGGCCTGCACACCACCGCCCTCATCAGCGACAGCTTCGCCAAGGCCTACTCCAAGGTCGGCATGCGCGCCTACGGCGAGCTCGTCCAGGAGCCCGAGATGGAGCTCGGCGTTGACGTCGTCAAGCACCAGAAGTGGTCCGGCGCCAACTACGTCGACGAGCTGCAAAAGATGATTACCGGTGGTGTCAGCTCCACCTCGGCCATGGGCAAGGGTGTCACTGAGGACCAGTTCCACTAAACTACACACAATTGTGTGAGTTTTTTTTATAAGTTTGGTTGGCTGATTTTCATACCTGTACGGCTTTTTTGAGAAGATTCATCTTGGATATGTTTTGTTGGATTGTTATTTTTAGACCATATGTTGCACTTGTTGGAAAAGCACAGAGAGTCGCGACACCATGGACAGAAAATCATGGTGTGTGCTATTTGGGATGACGATTTTCCTTTGTCATGACAACAAAATCATTTCTTTATATTACACTTGTATCCAGTGTACAGAAATCAAAACATTTCCTTTACACATAAGCCCTGTGCGCTGATACACTAGTAGATAAATGTGCTTCGATTTCGTGAAATAATGGTCCATTGGCGCGTTTCCAATGATGAAAATATGAAGAGCAAGAAATAACAATATACTCCCAAAAATCTATAGGAAAATATATGCCATGCGCCAACAAGAAAAAATGCAAGTAAAAAAGGACACTGAAAAGTTTCATCAGGATTACATCAGGGGGGAAGCATCTCAATCGGCCTCCGCAAGCTGCATAATCAGACGCGCCGCCATGTCGAGGAACGGAAACGGGCTCATGACCTCCTTCTCCTCCAGCAGCTTGCCGTCGGCCGTCTCGTACCCCGAGCACTTGAAATCCACCAGGTACACGCCCTGCTCCATTTCGTAGATTTGGATGCCCAGGTGCAGCGCGACAAAGTCCCGCCTCTGCGCGGCCTTGCCCTCCAGCACCTGGTACGTGTCGGGCATCTTGCTGCCGTCCTTGCCCTCCGTCTCTGTCGGTGAGTTGGTATTTGTGCTGCGCATGACTACACAGGACGATTAGCTTTTGCTGTAACGGCAACATAAACATAATTCAACGTACTCTTAGTCTCCCAACGCACACGAATGTGCCAAGGATCAGCAGGTAGCTTGTACCGTTGGGTAGGGTCCCGCCCCGCCAAGGGATCGCGCTCCTCCTCCTCAATCGGCGTCTCTCCTTCCTGTTGCCGCAATTTCGCATAGTCTTCATCGGGAATATACGCGGCGCCAAGCTTGAACAAGGCCTTGTGGATGCACAGCAGTGCCTCCCATGGAGCGTTGCGCGACCGGATGCCGAATTGCCAGCGAACAGGCTTCGTCCTCTTCGGAGGGTTGATAGGCGTCATGCCTTGTGGTCTCTTGCTTCCTTCCTCCAACTGCTTCTGCGAGCGCGAGTGAGGCTTGAGACGACGAGCGGCTTCTTCCTTTTCAGCGTCAGTGCGGGCCGATGTCGGCTCATCATTAATGGCCATCTCGGCGGGCGCTGTGCCTTCTACGCCCGACTTTGCACGCTCAATGTAGTCTTTGTGATACGTGCCAATACTTGAGGGCAGAATACCAACTTTGCTAACGTATGGTCGGGGAGGCTGTGGGACTCCCGATCGTACCGAAGACATACTCATGACAGGACTGCCTTCTTCAGTCTCAGCAGCAGCAACTTCAACCAGTTGGTTGACTTGCATCATTTTGTTTTCGCGAACAATCATGTATGCATCCTTGATCGCGGAGGGTTCCTCTGATTGGAGAGCCTCTTCGACATCAGTTTTCCCATAACCCATGGTTCTGCTGATCTTATCCGTAACCTCGTTGTGTAGGCGTTCTTGCACCTTGACCGATGCATTGGGGGCAATGTCGCTCTTCTCAATGGCTTTGTTGGGGTCCACACCTGTGTTGAGGAACTCCTCGACAGGAGGCTGCAGGTAAGCGGGGAGATCGGTCATAAACCATGCGTCTTGGCGGATATCCTCGATGGTGGCACGCTGTACGGGATTCACGACGAGCATTTTCTTAATGAGGTTGGCAGCGCCACTTGGGATCCACTGAGGCATACTATATGTTCCTCTTGCGATCTTGGCAAACAGACTGGGAATGTGCTCGTCGTCAAAGGGCAAGCGTCCAACGAGCAGGACGTAGAGAATGACACCACAGCTCCAGACGTCCACTTCGGGGCCAGCGTAGAGCTTTCCACCAATAACTTCTGGGGCAGCGTAGTTGGGACTGCCACAGGACGTCTTGAGAAAGTTTCCGTCTGTCATAATGTTGCTCAGACCGAAATCGGCGATTTTAACGTTGAGGTTTTCGTCGAGAAGCAGGTTTTCGGGCTTGAGATCGCGGTGAACAATCTTGTGACGATGGCAGTATTCGACGGCACAGAGCATCTGCTGGAAGAAGCGTCGGGCTTCGGGCTCTTTCATCCGGCCGTTTTGTACAATGTAGTCGAACAGTTCTCCGCCGGCGTATTCGAGGACCATGATAATTTCGGCCTGCGTCTTGATGACGGTATATCTGTAGATGGCATTAGCCTATGCCGCGGTAGTGCCGAACGGTTGCGGAACTCACAATTTGATAATATGAGGGTGTCGCAGCAGCTGCAGGTACTCAATCTCTCTCTCGACGCGGCCCACCATGTCACGACTGATGAGCTTCTTGCGGGCGATAATCTTGAGAGCGACCTGCTGGCCGGTGCCGATGTGGGTGGCTAGTCTGACCTTACCAAACGAGCCTTCGCCCAGAGTTCGAATAACCTTGTAGGCGCCGATACGCTGCTCCGTCTTTGTCTTTTCCTTGGGGGGAGCGCCGACGGTCTGGGACGCCGGCTTGGACGGCCGGTCGGCATCATGGCGATGGTGGGGTTGGTGCTGCTGCTGTTGTTGCCGGCGGACGTGCGTCGACGAGAGCGAAATGGTCAGCTCCTCGTCATCAAAGCCTCGGTGAGCCATGGCGAGTGGATTTTTGGGCGGGCGACAGGGAAACAGCCAGGCTTGCAGCGGTGGATGGCAGCGCAGTTATCGTGAGATGTGTGGTGTGTCGTGGAGAAGGGCGGCCAACGGAACGTCTGGGAAACTTTGGGCAGCCAAGACAAGCTAATAGCTGGAGGTTGAGGCGGGGTTGCAATATTGCTGGGGAATTTCGGTGGGAGAGTGGGAGAGCTGAGCGGTGCCGGGCCACTGGCTGCACTGGGATTAGGCGTGTTTTCGGCAACTTTGGGGGCGATTGAGCAATCAGAGGGCGCTGAGAGTCCCTATAACGCCCCGCCATAGGCGCTGTAGCACCTGTTAAGCTGGTTGTATAGCGCCATAAGGTACCTGCAGAATCTTGACAAAGGTTCGATACGCTCTACACTAGCCAAATGAACCAAACCGTACGGAATTTATAGTACCCCGCTGTAGATAGACACCTCGGATGCATTAGCGTTTTCCAACTTACCCTACACCGCCTCACCGACATGGACAGATCAAGTAGTGAAGGCAGTAATCGGATTATCGCCATCAAAGTACCTGTTTTATTGCATACCAGTAGTTTAGCCTTAATCGGTTATTCCTGCTCCCGGGTGCTTCACTTGGTAGGGGTTTAGCCATGTCTTTTCCCTGTCGTGGTAGCTTATTAGTATACACAAGATGTCCAGCACGATATCGCCTCGAAGCCCGTCGGCCGCAACGTAACATCTAATATTGTTCTCTTATGATAGGCTACCCGAGACATATTACTCCCACACACATCAACTTGACAGAGCAGATTTTGCAATGTGCAAAGTATAGTATACATTTCCCAACATGCTAACTAGTAGCTTCGCGATGGTCACAGTGCCAGCCACAGAGTTCCGCTTTGTACATTATGCTTTACAGTACCAAGCAGATTGTAGTTCTATTTTACAGTATGTGGATTAATACACTCGTAACTTGCCCACCAAGTTTACTGGCCCTTCTCCTTGGCCTCCTCTTTCTTCAGGCGCTCGATCAATTTCTCTCTGATAAACGGGCTCAAGCCCAGGCTACTTTTGTTAGCACCGCATACATCGACCAAATGAACAAAGATGCAAACTTACATGCCGTCGTTCGTCAATGGACGGTAGGTGCCGCTCGGCTCCAGCTTGCTAGAGACCTCACCCGAGCTGTCGACCTCGACACTTCCCAGAATATCCTCAGGCCAAGCGATTCTACCAAATTCGGGTGGGTGTCTGCGGTCGCCCAGATGAACAAACGATCCGATACCTGCACCTCCGGCGCCGCCCTGCCCACTTGCGCCTTGCGGCTCAGAGCGGGCACCCTTGCGACGGGGGTTGCCCCCTCCCGGACTGATCTGAAAGGAGGCAGGAGTGGCAAGCGCGCGGGCTTGGCTTATAACATCTTCGTCAAGATGACCATATTCTCGAATGACCTCATCAAGAATTTGCAGAAAGCGCTTGTTCTCCGTAAAGCTCCGGGGCGTGGGAGGCACCTCTGTAGTCGTGCCTATGGCTAGGCGCTTCGAGGGAGGGTCACTTTCCAAATAGGTCAAGATGCTAGATGAGGACGACGGATCCTTGAAGACGCGCTATGGTTCTGTTAGTATCGCTCACCAATCTGGAACCGGAGAAAGCTCACAATGTATTGATTGTTGGAAAGGGTTGACACCATGCGCCTGAGCGACGATAGAGTGCGCAACGGCGCTCGATACCGTAGTGCAAACATTGTGAAATGGGATGGATCAAATTTGTAATGGAAAAATCCAATTGCGGTACGTCAAATATATAGTCATCCAAAGACTGTCTCCATGAGCTCACCATGATGCTCACAGAGCCAGTTTGGGCGTTGACCCCACAAAAGCGGGTTATGCACTTATCGAAATCAATTAGTCGCGTCGACGCGGTACCTGCAAGACCGGCGCGTCCACCGGCGAGGCCGTTTTAAAGACTTGCTCGACATTTCGCCGCGGTATTTCATTGTCTTCTGGTATTTCAGGCCCTCCGAGCCTAAACCTGTCGCAAGCATGGATAAAACACCAGCGCCCATATTCCGCCGCAGAAATGTCCATATACCCTCCTCCGCACTGCCTTCGTCCTCGCCGTCCTTTGCGACCCCGGTGCACCCATTGAAGCCGTTCAATGTGAATGCTCCCAAAGCCGGCATCCTCCCGATTATCCTTCCGCCCGCAACGTTACGACCTCTTGCTTTTCGAACATTTACCAAGAAACATTCTCTCACCCTCACTTCCACTGCACTACAAGAACTGGCCTCATTCATTGGCCGACACTGCGGATCGGGATGGCGCGAAGACGGGCTTGCGGAGAGGGTGCTCGAAGAGGCGGCTAGAAGCTGGAAGAATCGCAATGGCGGCGCCATTGTCGATGGGACAAGCAAAGAGCTCCATGATATTCTGAAAACGCTAGAAGGAAACATGAGCGGCGGCAAGCTCGTCGGCCCCGGAAGAGGACTGCCGCGTGGCGACAGCATGCTCGACGTCAACCCCGGTGACTCATTCAATACTCGACTTGGACTGCGCCCGACTGGACCGATAAGAGAGGATAGTAGTACTAGCTTTGGAATGTCCGGACTCGGTGTGCAAGAGGGAGACCAGGAGGAAGACGAGACTAACGACCCTCGCGCGTGGCTGCAAGTTATTGATGCTTTTGAGCAACCGCGACTCTTTTACAACGTCGGAAAGAAGCACTTTGAGAGGTACTGGTGTTATTGGACATGATTGAAAATGCGCGCTGACATCGTGCCAGGGACACCACAAAACCGTCACTTCTACCACAAGCCTCACATAAAACCGCAACGTTTCGCAGCCGATATCATGTTATCCACCAACGTCTCCTTCGCAACGAATCCTTCCAATCCTCTACCGTCTCCTCTTCCCGATCCCGCGAATCTCAAAAAACATCCTCGAATCCTCAGACCCTAAAAATAACACCAATTGCGAATATGCTTGGACGCCACGGCAGCAACCACATGCTTCTCGGGCAGCTCAACATCCTACCCACTGGTGAACTGGCCATTAGTGACTTGACAGGCACCATTGCGTTGGATCTCAAGCAAGCCGTCGCCATCCCCGAAGACTCCGCCTGGTTCTGCCCGGGCATGATTGTCCTGGTGGATGGTGTGTACGAGGAGGAGGACGAGTCCGTCGGCAAGGGCTTGAGTGGCAGCAGCGGCGTCGGCGGCACGCTCGGAGGCCGTTTCCAAGGCTTCTTCATCGGACAGCCCCCGTGCGAGCAGCGAAAAGCGACGTTGGGGATCACAGGCCCCGAAGAGGCACCCGACCACACCATCGGAGGAGGGTTCGGCTGGATCGACTTTCTCGGCGTCGGCAGCGAGCGCGCCGTGGGCCAAAAGATGCGCCGCCTAGAGCGCCGCCTGCTCGCGCCACCAGTAGCAGCATCCTCGTCACTCGACGACGTCGGCGGCCCCGCGGGGCCGACCCGCGGCCGCGCCGTGGTCATTGGCGAGCTCAACCTGGACCAGCCGCGCGCGCTGCAGGCGCTGCGCAAGATCCTCGCGCTCTACGCCGCCGAGCCCGAGGGCTGCGCGCCCGTCACGTTTGTGCTCACCGGCAACTTCACGCAGCAGGCCGTCCTCGCGCGGGGCGGCAGCGGGGGCAGCATCGAGTACAAGGAGTACTTTGACGCGCTGGCCTCGACCCTCGCCGACTTCCCCACGCTGCTGCAGGCCTCGACGTTTGTCTTTGTCCCCGGCGACAACGACGGCTGGGTCTCGTCGTTTACGGCCGGCGCGTCGGCGCCGCTCCCGCGCAAGCCCGTGCCCGACATGTTCACGTCCCGCATCCGCAGGGCGTTTGCCACGGCCAACGCCGAGGCCGGCGGCGCGGCGGCGCACCGCGGCGTCCAGGGCAGCGCCGTGTGGGCGTCCAACCCCAGCCGCATCAGCCTCTTTGGGCCCAACCACGAGCTCGTGCTCTTCCGCGACGATATATCCGCGCGTCTGCGCCGCTCCTCGGTGCGGCTACGGAAGAAGAATGGCGGCGCGGCGGCCGCGCAGCAGGACGACACCGAGGATCCCAACCCCGATGCCGAGACCCTGCCGGACGAGGACCTGCCGGCCGCCGACTCCATGGACCTGGACGGCGGCGACGACGGCGCTGCGCCTAGGAGCAACCAGCAGCCGCCGCCGCCGCAGCCCACGCAGGAAGAGCCCACCGTGACGACGACGACGACGTCGCTGCCGCAGGATGTGCAGTCTGCGCAGAAGCTCGTCAAGACGCTCCTCGACCAGGGCTACCTGTCGCCGTTCCGCACGGCCTCGCGCCCCGTGCACTGGGACTTTGCGTCGGCGCTGCACCTGTACCCGCTGCCGACGGCCCTGGTGCTCGTCGACGCCTCGGCGCCGCCGTTTTGCGTCACCTACGAGGGCTGCCACGTCATGAACCCGGGCACCGTCCTGGTGCCCGGCAAGAGGGGCGTCGGCCGCTGGATCGAGTACGAGATGGGCCAGCTCGGCCGGCTGCGCGAGTGCACGTTTTGATGGAGAGAGGCGTGACGGGGTGTGTGAGATGTAGTTGTGAATCGCACAGGCCGGGCGTAACAGTGACGATATGATGAAGAATGATTTTTGCAAGGCATAGTTTCTGGGGGGTAAAATTCAAATTATAGCAATCATGGCTCAGGTCAATCAATGTACTGGGTATAAAATAAAGTATGACGCTCCTCCCTGCGGTTACATTTAACATGTGTCCCGTCTACCCACTCTCCAAATTCGCCTGTTGAACAAGAATATTCAACAACTAAATCCAGTGCCAGTAGCCGTTTTTGACTTCACTGCTTCATTCAAGCAGCATATCGTTTTGGTGCAGCACACCAAACAGGCCCTCAATCTCCTCGCGCACCTTTTGCAGGTCCGCCGCCACCTGGGCCGTGACCAGGATATACGCATACACGAGCGCATAGTCCTTTTCCTCGACCTCGACGCTGAGCTGCGCGGGCGTCGCGCCGCTCGCGCTGCCCCTCCGTGCCCTGGCCGCCTCCGGCGCCGGCGCCGGCGCAGCAGCCTTGCCGTTGCTGGGGCTGGTGGTGCTCCCAGACAGCTGCGCCTCGAGGTGGTCCAGGCGGAACTGGTAAATCTTGCCGAGCAGGCGGTCCTTGTTGCTCTCGATCGTCGGGATGACGTCGGTGAGCGGGTACTCGAGCATGATGCACGAGGCGAGCACCTGGAACACGTGGCTGATGCGCTGGCACAGCAGCACGCGCTCGGCGGCGGTGAAGTCGAGCAGGGCGCGCTCACCCGCCGACAGCGACCCGCGGTGCTCGGTAATCAGGCGCATGGCGTAGAAGCTGTCGAGGATGTGCTTGGTCGCGTGCAGCACGCGGCTGTACGCCTTGTTGGGAAACGGCCCGCGCAGCTCAAACTCCGACTTGGCCGACGTGCGCAGCGTCTCGAGCTTGAAGGCGTAGCGCTGCAGGGCGGCCTGCTCGCTGGCATCCATGTAGTCGCGCGTGCTGTCGCTCTCCACGAGGATGGTGAGGGGCCCGCGCTTCCAGATGAGGCCTAGCTGTAGGTAGAGCACCGCGAGGCCCTCCCGGAACTTGGCGCGCCCAGAGATGGGCCACAGCATGCGGCAGAATAGCATCCCCCAGACAATGCCCAGCGTGACGGCGATGACTCTGTGATACGTAATGTCAAAGATGAGGGGGTTCTTGCCGCCTTCGTCATCGTCGTCATCGTCTTGCTGCGAAAGACTATAGGCATAGAGTACAATGACATTGTACGCCAGCAGTGAGATGCGACCAAGCGGTCCATTCTTGACGACGAGGATCATGTAAAAGTTGCCGAGCGCCATGAAGAAACCAAAAATCGCAAGGGCGTAGGCATTGCCAAAACTGATGAGCCACGCAGAGCAGGCACAGACAGCGCCAATGAGAGTGCCAATGAGCCGCGACAGACCAGTCGTGTTGGATGCTCCGTTTGTCATGCCGACGACAACCATATATGACAAGAGTCCCCATTCACCTCTCCATTTCTGGTATACGGGACGTGTGGCGGGAATAAATGCAAACATGGCCCAAAGAGCTGCGCCAATAGCGATTTTGATACCAAAGACAATGTCTTCTCGCGATAGAAATCGCATCGCGTTTAAAACCAGCTGCGAGAAGCTCCTAGCCCAGCTGCTGGATTGCGAGGATGCGTCCCAGTGGTAATTGTCGCGCTGCTTCTTCATAGAACTTGGGATGCCTTTGGGCAGAGCAGATCGGCGAATACCGGACTGCGTTCTGGTGAGTAGGGGCTCTCGCTCTGGGTCTTCGATTTCCGCCTCTGATGTCTTCCATCTATATCGCCAGAACATGAGCCAGTTCCAGCTTCTATCCAGCGTTTCGGTCGAGTGTTTGAGGTCTTCCAGCACGTCCAGGTAAGAATCCATGGCTTCTGCGACAGCGAGCAAGCTGAAAGAAAAGTGGCCACAGGCGGCAGCGACTTCTTCAATGTCTGCCCGGATGGCCTCGGACCGGGCACGGCCCAGTTCCATGCTCTTGTAAACTTCTTGCAGAGCTCTACTTCGTGCCGAGTTGTACAAGCTCAGGGCATCTCGGAGCGAGTCTCGTAGCTGTTCCGACACAACCACGTCCTTCGTGATGTCTTTTCCGAAAGGGGACTCGCGTAATATTTCGGATAATGTGTAGGCTAATGATTTCATCGATGGCCCTAGCAAGGCCATGAAAAGCGCAAAAATATCCGAGGGCACTCGAAAGATGGGTATATGGCCCAGAGTGGGATCGGATCGGGAGTTTGGAATGCTCCGTGGTTCGTCGTCCTCTTCAATGACAGAGAGCCGCTCCACCACGTCCATCAGAGATGATGCTCTGCCAGACGCCTTAGATGAGAGCAGGGTACCCTCAGCCGTCGTTGTCTCCTGATTCTCAAGGGCTGAGACGCCCTCTCTGAGGAGAGTGAATTGCGTGTTCAAGGCGCTTCGCAAGCCGCCGATGGCTTGTGAAACCGAGTCAAGGGACTTGACGAGTCGCTTATCGTATTGGTATATTCGCTCTTGGCCGAGGACATAATACTCCAGCTTGGCTTCGCGCAGCGTTTTCGTCATCAGGCCATAGGCGGCCGTGTAAGACTTGGAAACACGGTGGTATTCGGGAGAGGCAACTTCCTCCTCAGAGCCAATCAGGAATCCTCTGGTCACAAAGGATAGTCGATCACTCAGAGTGGAGGAAGCAGTAATGATGGACATGCGTAGAATTTGTCGTGCCGCGACTGGCCAGACCAAGATATTGACGGCTGCGCTGAAGGTGATTCCAATGAGAAGCATCTTCATTACTTGGAAAATCTTGTCATTCGAAAAGTAGCCATATTGGATGGACTCGTCCTTTGTAACCATGGATATGATGGCGATGGACGCCAGCGTCGCTGCCACGTTGACCAGCGGCTGGTCTAGCCTCTGTTTGACCCAGGCGATGAACCCAAGCCCACCACCAACAGCCATCAGAAGAATAATGGCATGAGCTGGGGCTACGGAATCTAGCTGTTTTCGCGAAAGGACGGCAAGGGCCATGCTGAGGACGCATACTACGTTGGCAAATATGACGGCCACTATGGCGACCAGAATGGCCTCGATCATAGATCCAGTGGTGCGCGCTGGGTGGAAGAAGACGGTCAAGGTTGCGACAATGTGTTTTCCATCGCGGTCGCCGAGATAGCCGGCGAGAAGGGGCGAAAAGGTGGCGAGGCTACCCAAGACGTAGGCAAACGTGCACTTGAGGACCTGGTGACCTTGGTCGGAGCAAAGCCAGCGCCAGAGCGCGAGGACCCTGGACCTGCCGTCATCCACGGCCGCGGCGCATTGTTCACATATGGTCTCGGCTTCGGTATATCGGTTTATGATGCTCGCGCGAGCGTTGGCCGGGGCCGAGGCGCGCAGCGTAAACTGCTTTCGCGATCGCTCTCCGGTGCTGGGAATAATAAAGGTGCCATTTCGCATTTTCTAAGCAGCAAAGACACGTTAGCACCCGCCTCGTGACACACGTGGTACGATGACATGCGGCTCGCAGCACCGGGGACAGAGAGGTTCGTACACCGCGTTTGTTTGGGCGCGAAGGCGGCCACGCCCCGGAGGCGCTTCCCTCAGAGGCCATTGGTGCGCTGTGCGACGGTTGTGTAGCTTCGCGATGGATATGTGTCGAGAATCATGTTCATAAAGGGGCGCGCCGTTGTCGAGTAATAGTGAACACAGATGCGACAAGGGCAAGAAAAAGACGGCAGGGAAGAAATATTGGCAGGCAGTCGAAAGGATGCGGGCCGCGAGGCAAATTGTAGATGGCCGCCCAGAGAGCCCACAGGCAGGGATATATATGCCCTTGTTTGCGCTGCAAAGGGGCGCGTAGTGTCCTGACTCTTCCAAGACGAGGGCAGCGCCAAAGAATCAGCACTCGGCGTCAATTGCTGGCTGCGAGGCTTAGGTCTCGGATGTAGGAGGGGTTACGGGAGCAGATGAAAACAACGCAGAGTGGTCGTGACGAAGCCAACGCATCATCGTCGAGAGGCGCCCTGACCGCTTGGCCTTGGTGGGCGGATTCCAGCGAGCAGCCTACGGGCCACCTGCAGCAGGCTTCAGCGGGGTTTTGGCGCCACCAGTCGCTGCGGTTACGCCCTGAAAGGTGCGCTGCGCTCCGGATGGGTGTTGCTGGGCTGTCGCAGTGCTCTGGCGATTGAATCATCGAGTTGTACATTTTGACGCACCCTCTTGCGAAGGACCTTGAATACACACGGGCTTGTGTTGCAGTTGGTGCGTTGCAAGCTCTCTCCTCTATGTGGTAATTGACTTGTTGATTGGACACCTACGCATTTGCTACTCATTCTGCCATTCGTCTTTCACCATGTTATCTTCTTTCTTTTTATTCGTTATTATATCATAGACATTTATTGTCAATACCATGTACTGTAGACCTTTTCCATTATTTCATCGTTGTGTTGACTTGCGAAGCCGAGTCCGATCAAGCGGCCTCGCCTACTACGTAGCTTGTCCAGCTACGAAGCCATCATTCTCCAGAAGAGAGATATGAGAAATAAAATACAATGGAACTTCTAGAACGTCCTTGAACGAAATTGATAAGGTATCCATTGAATAGATGCCATGTCCAGCGTTGGAGCGCTCCTAACAATCTGTCTGATAGCTTCAAGTAGATCCCCCGCTTCCCAGTATCGCACCCTTATCGTTCAATATTTCATTGAGTTCAAGCTTAGGGCTCTTGTAAACGAAATGAGCTTATGCTGCCCTCGTGCACCGGTTCAGTTACTAGTGCCAAGATTGGTTTCAAATATGGAATTCAGCAACGCTGTTAGACTTGCTTCAGCCAAATACCTACCTAGTCGAAATCCGGAGCTACCACAGAGCTAATCGAAACAACCCGATGCGGTGGAGCAAAACAGCTTTACATCTGATTTAAAGTTTCAGCTGTAGATAGACGGGGCTCTCACTCATGATAGCCAGCTCTGCTTGCTAATCCATCTGTTCTCCTTGGCCGGGGTTGACAGTACAACTATAAAACCGGCATCTTCCCCAACGTGCTCTCCAGCTCAGCCATGCAAACAGCTAGGTTTCGTCTCTTGTTGCGCAGACCCCTCGCGATCCGAACCCGATCAAGTGCTACCGGCGTGAGAGCCATTGCCACCATGCAGGCCGTTGACGCACCTCTGACGCAGTCGGCCACATTCCTCGTCCTCTCTGCGACACAGTCTAAAGACGCACTCGACAAAATTCGCGACGCCGTTTCAAGCACCGGCGACCTCGTGAAGAATGTGTCCATCCGCCACCCCGGTGCCCATCTGAGCTGTACCGTCGGCGTCGGGGGCGCCATCTGGGACCGCCTGACGAGCTTACCCCGGCCGCGAGAGCTGCACCCATTTCGCGAAATACGCGGAGCCAAGCACACGGCCGTGGCGACACCGGGCGATGTCTTATTCCATATCCGTGCTGAGCGCCGCGACATCACCTTTGAGTTTGAGAGCCAGCTCATAGAGATGCTCGGCGACGCCGTCACGGTGGAGGATTCCACGGTCGGATTCCGCTACTTTGACGCGCGCGATCTGCTGGGCTTCGTCGACGGCACGGCGAACCCTGTCGCGCCGCACGTCGCCGACGCCGTCTTTGCCGCCGCGGCGGATGACCCGGCCGCGGCGGGCGGCAGCTACGTCGTGGTGCAAAAGTACGTGCATGACATGGCCGCCTGGCGCGGGCTCACGACGGAGCAGCAAGAGGCCATCATCGGACGGCGAAAGGCGGATAACTTTGAGCTGCCCGACGCGGAAGAGGGAAAGCAGCTGGCGCACAAGACCCTGGCGACCATTGAAGACGAGCAAGGCAACGAGCACGACATTCTGCGGGACAATATGCCTTTTGGATCGCCCTCGGAGAAACAATACGGCACGTACTTTATTGGGTATTCGAAGCAGCTGTGGGTGATTGAGAAGATGCTGGAGCGCATGTTTGTCGGCTCACCTGCTGGACTGCACGATCGTATACTGGATTACTCCAAACCACTTACAGGCACAACCTTCTTCATTCCGCCAGCGAGTGTATTAGAAGACTTGGGCTCATGAGGCCCACAACCTTGAAAATAGAATGCAGCAAAAGCATCATAAAATATTGGGGTCAAACTTCCGTGCTTCCTCCATATACCGTACAAATGTTTTTTGCCCCCCTAGGCTCAGTTAGACTTGACTTCTGCGGACCGCCGCCAAGCATGCAGGCTCTCTTTGAGCTTCTCGGCGGCAATCGCCGCTGCCGGGTGACTTTCACCCATTTTGGACAAGAGGAGGCGGGCTTGGACGACAGCGGACACCTTGATCCGTGATGATGATGTGGTTGTCGCGGGAGACCAGCCGGCCTCGTTTACCTCTGGCGACTGCGAATCCTGCGGACCAACTGCTTCTCGAGGACCCAGATAAACAAAGTCGGTGTTTGATCCGCTGTCTTCAATGGCCAGGCTGAAGAGTCCGGAAGCACATACAAAGTACGGGATCAAAGCTGACACGCGCCGGAGCGTGAAGAGGTCGTCGTAGGATTGCGCAAGACCGAGGATGGACTGCACAGCTTGCGTGCACATTTCGTGTGGCTGGATTTCCGTGTCTGTAAAACGGGTGCCGACAAACGGTCGAAAGGCACAAAGAAGACAAAAGTGATAGTACATGCTAATCGGCGGTGGTTAATATCCGAATCGAGATGAGGTGGCAAATGCTCACTGAATAAGTAAAATGAATGGGCTGCGGCTCATATTGCTGCCAATAAGTTCGAATACGTCACGATACCAGTCGAGACACTTTTTGTAAGTCACTAAGATATCCTCTTGAGCCAATTTCGAAGCCCTCCGGTGAGCGACAGTGACCTTATACACCCACTCGGTGAGCTGAAATATTTTGATGATGAGAATCTGTGGGTCTGCATGCTGCAAGCTTATTGCAGAATCATTAGATGTACCTAGCCGGTTAGTTAGGAAACTTTCTTGTCATTGATGTCCCGGTGTGATTTGCCGTAGCTTACCTGAGCTCACTGTACCTATCCCAGTGTCATTGTACGAGAGGTGGTCCAGAATGAAGAAATCTTCTTGTGGCTGTTCGGATTGGTTGAAAACCACTCCAGTGGTCAGGTAAAGCATCCTAGTACAGAATATTAGAGGGGTGATAATGGAAGCCATCGATCTGGAGAGGCATACCTCACCAAGGATATCGCGCCACAATACGTTGTGGCTCTTACTTTGACATACTCCTCGTCCGATGGGTCTACCGCAGACTCTCTATCGCAGAGCGATCGGACGCGTGCAGAACATAATTCTGCTAGCCTTCTAGCTTCATGTTCCCGGCCGCATCGGATATGATACAGGGCTAGTATGCCCAGAGACTGGATATCGGGAAGGCTGTCAATCGATCCTTGCTCTCGAAGCAGAAAGTCTGTTCTGCTCAGGAAATAATGGCTTCCGAGCCAGCCAGAGGGCAGGACCTGCGCATCGTTCCCTGTTTCGTTGATGAGCCGCGTCGAGAGCGCCAAAAGGGCGTGCACCAGAGCGGACGAGCAGAACCGCGACGATCCGCTCTCATAGTCTTGCAGAAATTGCTTCTTTCGCAGGATGCAGAAGGCGATGCTGTCCCAAGTCACCAGCACGTCAAACAGGTGTCGGATGTGCGCGCGCGTCCACCCAATCTGCGTCCACTTGTCTCTTTCCGTCGCAGCGCTGTAGGCATCGAGAGGTGCGGACGGCAAGGACAGCTCGCCGGTCGCCGCGCTCGGCGACGCAGAAGACGGGCCCCCGCCGCCGCGTTGCTGAAAGGTAGGATGGCAGGATCGCCAGGTGAGCAGCTGGTCAAAGCACGAGGATGAGTTGACCGAGGCGCTGGGCAGCATGGACGGCGAGGTGCCCAACGGGGGCCACCCTCCCGGGCCTGATTCCGACGAAAACGCACCGGCATCGCCTGGTGGCGGAAGAGGCCCGCCAGAGCTGACCCCGGGCGACTTGACGCCGTCGATCCAGCTCTGCAGCGCCTTGTCATTCGCGTTGGTGGAGATGCTTTTGAGGTCCTGGGCCCGCGAGGCATCGGATTTATCGAGGCTCTTCTGCAGCCGCCCAATCTCGGCGCGCAGGTTGCTCTTGGACACCCACTGGCGGCTCTTGTATTCGCACGTCTCACCGCGCTGCTCGCATCTGGCGCAGGGCTGCTCGCCATTGCACTGAGGTGGAGTCAAAAAAAGTCAGCATTCCATCGCATCCATCGGTAGGGCCGCCCTGGCAAGAGAGCATTGCGGCTAGGATCGAGAGGGAGATCGGCCGCGGGGAGGGAGGGGCGAGGAGTGTGGACTCGTAACTATTGAACGGTCGCGCTTCGGGACTGGTGGCGCACCTTGGCTCGTCTCTTGCGGCAGCTCTCGCAAGCAGTCTGGACTTGGTGTCGGCTTGACATGGTCTGGCGGTGGGAGAGTCGCGCTCAATGAAGCATGTCGATGTAGAGTTCGAGGCGGCGTAATGCTCAAATATGCAGGCATAGAGACAGGGCTGGATGGCAAACGGCCGCGTTGAGCTGGGGGGGGTCCATGACGACATTGCCACCCGCTCCGATGAATAGCGGCAGAGTAAAAAGTGGTGGTTGCGCTGATCGTTGCCACATGAAGCTGGAGGACTTTGGTGGTCATAACATTTTTTTCCTGCGAGTATTTGAAGGAGGCGGCGTCGCAGATCTTACAACTGGTGGACCAAAGGAAATAGACCGACGTTGTACTTGGTTCTTGATGACTGTTTTGCTTGGCTGCCCTGCGCCGATCATACGACGAAGAGGTTCTACGCCGACGGAGTTTCTCCTCTCCAAAAGCGGATCCAGATGATTCTAGTCCAAGACGAAAATAGATGAAAGATATCGGAGGTAGGTCCGTAGGCATGATGATTGGCTTGGTTCCTCGACTGACTAAGTCTCTTGGCAGAAGTTCAGTACGCTCTGCACCAAATAGATGTGCTAAACCGTATAGAATTTATGTCACCCTAGTGTAGTAGCTACCAGTCGCTGCAACAGGATTGCCGCTCCCTTTGCCGCCACCGATACTAGAGTATCTTTGACGGCCTGGGTATCTTGTTTGGTCAAGCGGCATATTGCGAAATAAGTTAGATGGGAATAACATGTATGAATTAAAAACTTATTTTTGCGTTTCCTGCCTGTGATTCGGTGACGCACCATGAAAAGACACTGACGGCGCGGGCGTATCAAGAGCACTGTCCAGCTCCCATGCCTTTGGAAGTTGCTAGTGTCTTTTAAAGGCTGCCAATGTTTCAATTGATACAATGTTTGAACAACATTTTCGTGTCCATCTTTTAACAGTTGAACCAATAGTTGTAAATCTGGGTGTCTTGGTCGCTTAGAACCTCCAGTTTGTCTAGTGTTGTACAGAGCCCATCCAGCGCCCGCTCTAACCACTCTGTCCAGCGCTCTACCTATCCAGGCTGGCCTACAGAATCACTACCTAGGTACGGATGATACTTGAATGCTATGTACCGTGGTGTAACATAAATTCTGTACGGTTTGGTCCAGTTGCCTGGGGTGGAGCGTACTGAATTTCTGTCAGGGTACTGTAGCTGTGTTAGTGCATTCTTTCTTCTTCTCGAGCCTACCTATCCACCGGCTAAGGCGTAGTTAGTAGCTCAACCTCGCATAGAAGAATTGGCACTGCGTTTTTGCGGCCGTAGTTCTACGTCCTCTCATTTGGTACTCGCTCAGTGTCTCGATTTTCTTCTTCTTGTTTGTGTACCATTCGGCTTTGGATTACACGTGCGCTCCGAGAAAAATTGGCAGCAAGGGTGTAACACCCTCCCTGTCTGCATAAAAAGGGCTCACTCCTCGGCAATTCTCCCAGCCCGCACCGCTCATGCGAAGCGCCTACGGCCGCCGATTTCTAGCAACAATGGCCGCTTCCACCTCAGCTAGACGGTTCGCCCCTTTGAAAGCCGGGAGCTCGTCCGATGCTCCCAAGCTGCAGGGCATAGTCTTTGACATGGACGGAACCCTCTGGTAGGTTAACCCCCCGACCCCCTCGGCAGTTACCCCAGGCGAGGATAACTGCCATACACTTCAAGACGTATGGCAATTTTAATCGAAAGAAAAAGCCCAAAAAGTTAACACCTAGTCTAGTGAGCCGCAAAACTACATGTTTGGGGAAATGCGCGCCGCCCTTGGCATCACCAAGGCCGTCGACATCATCGACCACATGAACGCCCTCCCGCGCGAGGAGCAGGCCGCCGCGCACGCCGCCGTCCAAAACATTGAGCGCGCCGCCATGGCCAAGCAGGCGCCGCAGCCCGGCCTCGACGGCCTCATGCGCTATCTTGACGCGCGCGGCGTCCCCAAGGCCATCTGCACCCGCAACTTCAACGTCCCCGTGGACCACCTCCTCGGCAAGTTTCTCGCCTACACGACGTTTGCGCCCGTCATCACGCGGGACTTCCACCCCCCGAAACCCTCGCCCGCGGGCATCCTGCACATCGCGAAGCAATGGCAAGAGGGGGCCGCCAGTGATGAGGCGGTTCCGGCCGCGACGGGCCTGATCATGGTGGGCGACTCCATTGATGACATGACGGCGGGCAGGAACGCAGGCGCGGCGACGGTATTGTTGGTAAATGAGGTGAACAGGGAGCTCGCCGAGCACGCACACACAGATCTGGTCATCAGTCGCCTAGACGAGCTCGTGGATATTTTAGAAAACGGATTCCAGGGTCGCAGCTTTGAGACCAACTAGAGTTATAGAAATACACACTGAAACAGCTACATAGACATGGCACGTCATTTCACGGAACAACCTATATTAGCATCTCGCTTGATACGGTCGACAGCAGCATCACAAGGCAAGACTGATATTTGGTGGCTGGCTGTGCATTTTCTCTATATTGCCTTGTGGCCCATGTCTGAACAGAACAAAAGCTGCAACGCGACCTAACACCCCCCCTTTCCTTCATTTGCTTCATTGCTGATAATTTTCTCTCGAGCTCCGTGAGGGATATCGTCATGTGTGCTGCGCCGTACAATGCTTGAGGTAACGAAAGAAAAAAAGAACTCTGCTCGCAGACAAAATCTTCCATGCAAATTGAGTAGTAGCATATCAATTGAAAAGAAGAAGAAAAGTAAATAAAACAAAATAAATTGTCAACTTGGCCAACGCTCATCATACTCCATATCCAGAACTTGGGTTGGGAGGCAGGCCAAATGTAGCCTGGCGGCGATTTTCTCGTGGCAGAGCGTCTGGGGTATTTCGGCGAGCTGGCGCGGGAGGGAGCGGTCCTGATGGAGGAGCAGGACGGACGGGAAGACTGAAAGTAGTGGCGTTGGCACTGACAGGACCCCGCGTGTCGGTATAGCCACCCGGAATGTGGCCAGACTCGGATGCATAGCGAGGGCCCAGGCCAGGGTGAGCAGACACTGGTGGTTTACCGTTGTTATTGTAGCCATTCCTTGAAGGTGATCGGCCACTGCCGTTCGCATAATCGCGCGGAGTAACGATGCCTGCGCCGCCAATAGGAATTTCACCAGACGTTGGCGTGGGAGACTTTCTGTCCTCAGGCCCATTGTTGTAGGTAGGGGAATCGCTTGATCGAAGCAAGTCTTGCGTGGACGGTGATAGCTGAGGAGCTAGGTGAGACTTGCGGTTATCGCGCTCCATCATGCTCACAGCCCATTCCTGAAGGTCGACAGGGGTTCTCTTGGCGGCTTGCACGAACGCGTCACGGTCCTATGACTGTCAGCAGGTAGATGGCAGTAATTATAACAAGAGACTTACGAAGAGATCTTGTGGCGTGGGGCGTCTCTCAGGTTCCTTGAAAAGACATTTTTGAATCATATCCTCGAGAATACTAGGGAAAGCATCGCTCTTAGGCAGCCTTGGGGCTGGCTCGTGGACAATCTGCTGCAGCAAATCGAGGATGCCGGCCGGAGCACAGTCCTCGTCTGTAAGCTCACTGGAACCAAAGGGGAATTTGCCAATGGCAAGTTCCATAATTGTGAGACCAAAGCTCCAGACATCCGACTTGACAGTGTACCGTTCGCCTTGGATTCTTTCGGGGGCCATGTATGTCGAAGTACCAACAAATGTGTCAGCGATCGAGTTGATGAGCTCTCCGGAGACACCAAAATCGCAGAGCTTGATGGATCCACGAGAGTTGACGAGAATATTCGACGGCTTGATGTCTCTGTGCATGATGTGATGTTTTGTATAGAGGTAGGTAAGGCCACCAAGAGTAGCTTCGGCAATTTTCCCGAGGACATCGACTCGAACGGGACCAAAAACTTTAGAGACGCGATCCAGGGAGCTGCACCATAATTAGAAGCGCATACAAGAAAGCGGTCCAGTTTGGAAACTCACCCTACGTCCATGTATTCCATGCACATGATGACATCGTTGTTGCTGTTCAAGAATGCGCCATAAAAGTTGACAATATATTTCGACTGACAGTTGTGCATAATCTGAAGTTCTCGGATAATTTGTTTGCGCATCTCTTTTTTGGCGTCGACGTGGATAACCTGTATTTTTGTTAGACAACATCTTGAGAGCTTAGATAGCAACATACCTTGCGAGCCATGACGGTGCCCGTGGTCAAGTGCTTCACCTTGCTCACGGTACCACCATTTCCGGAGCCGAGCTCCTTGACAATCTCGAGGTCTTCGGGTCGCAGGTCAAGCTTGTACTCAATACCAATCTCGAGCTGGCCATCTTTGCTCGTTCCATCGCCGGCGCCGTCATAGTCTGGACGGTTCTCGGCCGTAGGAGGTGGTTTAGGGGCGGCTGGCGTAAGAGCAAGCCCCTTTACGTTTTTGCGCTTCATCGAGCGCGGGGCAAACGGGTCGGCCATGGTGACAGAGGCTGGCGCGGGGATCGTGCGTATGAGGTAAAGAAGGCGAAATAGAGTATGTTGTTGGAGAGAACAAAAGCTCAGACGAGTTGGAAGCTCATCTGCCAGCTCGAGTCAGACGGCAGCCGTGTTGAAGACAAAACCCTGCCAAACGTGGGACACGAGGTAGGTATTGGGGGGGAAGTCGAGGTGGATAACGGGTAGCCGGTTGTAGAGGCTCAGGATGGGCTGTGGGGTAGAAGAGTAGCAGGCGCTTGCAGGCAAAAAAGGAGATGGCGAGAGGTTACGCCGGCACTGTTCGTCAACCTAACGGATCGCAGCCCTGGAGTAGCGTGGTGGTCAACCACAGGCAGCTGTAAATGCCTCGAAATGATTTGACGTTGGGCCGCAGGACGGCGCGAATGGGCAAGCACGGGCAAGGTCACTGTGGTTTATGGACGGCCGCCACTGTCGAGAGAGGTGGGGCCTGAGGGACCGGTATATTTGGTGGTGCTGTCCAGCGATAACGTGATCTCCAGGTACCTACCTACAGTGGCTGCAGCGCTGTAAGCGGCCAAGAGGCGCCCGAAATTGTCCTAAACGGCACCCAAATGCGCCCAAGCAGCCACCCTCTAGCTACCTACCTACGGTACCTGTGTACTGGTGCTCTGAAATGACAACAACAGCAGCTAACCGCCCAAACGGCCCAAGCCAAGCCCAAGAGCGGGGGGCGCTAGGGGGCTCGAGCGGCATGCCAGATTCGCCCAAAGCTCACTCCCAGGGGCTCCCACACACACTGCAGTGGTGGCCAACTGCTAAGCCAGCCACCGACCCATGATGGATGCAGCTCTCCACTGCTACTGGCTGTCCAATGTTGCAGCCGTCTCTGGTGTTACAGAGTGCCGTGTGCATAGCATAGCCATGTGCCTGGCAATTTGTTTCCTTATAAAATGGCCATATCACTGCGATGACATCAATGTCCAACAGGCTGGATGAACGCAGCCCATCTTTGGCCATCGGTGCCTGAGGGTACCAGCGCGAAAACACCATCAATAAACATGAGGCGCTTGTTGGAAAACACATCAGTATCTGGGCCGTCACACCAGAACAACCTTTGTTTTAACCAGAGCACAAGCCTAAACCGGGTTTGGCAGCTGGTATTACAAGCAAACTTCTCAGAGTAATGCCCAACGAGGCATGCAAGGCTCCGGTGTCAGCTACCCTTCCATGAGAGCTACATCTCCGTCTAGAATCGTGACAGCTTATGCCATGACAAACAGAAATGTACTAAAATAATAAAGGGTATTCTCAAAATTATATCTTGGCTGCATCAACATATCTGTTTTCTCGCTGCCATTTATACTCCACACAGCGGCTTACAGTGTCCGGCTCCCATCTTCCTTACGTAAGCATTTGCCCCGGAACATGATATTTCCAGCCAACCACCACCTTGCGTGCAGGCGCGACACGAGCACCAGTAGCTACAACAACCACCTCGAAAAAAATTGTAAGCGGCACGGAGGAGATTGCCCGCCATCTCGATATCTGCAGGGAATACTCGCGGATTTCATCAAATCCTTGTTACCCACTCCACTGGTCTGCATCCGGATTTTGCTCCCTTCATTGAGCAACTCCTGCGAATCGCGCCAGAGCAGTCAGGAACCCCCAGGCGGCAGGCATCCACCGGCAAGATGAGCAGCAGCATGCGCGATCTGATCTCTGCTGAGGCAGAGATCGATGACGAGGAGGGCGATGAGTCCTTTGACGAGGAAACCGGCGGCCAGCGCAAGAGCAACCGACGGGGGGAATTCGACGATTCCTCCGAGGAGGAAGAAGACGACGATGACGAGGAGGAGGCGCGCAAGGTTTGTGCGCATTGAGCCTATGCTATGACATCTGCTAAAAACCATCGATTTCTAGATTCGCGAAGGCTTCATTGTCGAAGATGAAGACGAAGAAGACGGTGACGGTGCCGACGACGAAGATCGACCTATCAAGAGGAAGCGCGAGCATCGCGATCGCGAACAAGAAGAGCAATTGGATGAAGATGATTATGATCTTGTGGGAGAGCAGTATGGCGAACAGCCAAAGTCGCAGTCACAGGTAAGGAGATATTCCCTGTCATGACCTCAGCAGTACGCTAACGCGCCGTAGTCCAAGTTCAAGCGCTTAAAACGTGGTCACCGTGGCGATGGCGGCGAACCGAACAAAGCCGGCGGCCTAGAAGACATCTTTAACGATGAAGATGACGAAGTTGGCGAGCAACGAGGATACAGACCCAACTTCCGCGCCCAAGCCGACGAGTTTGACGACTTCATCGAGGACGATTACCCCGAGGACGACGACGAGCGCGAGCGTGCCCAGGAGGATGTTGAGGTCGCTCGTTCCAAAGACCGTGGTGTGTCTGGTATTGTCGACACTACTGGCCTAGACAAAGAAGCCCTGGATGACATGGAAGCTATCTTTGGTAATGGCGAGGACTACGACTGGGCTCTTCAGATGGAGGATGAAGAGGAGGAGCGCGAACGAGACGAGCAGGGCATCGAGCTAAAGGACGTCTTTGAGCCAGCGCAGCTCAAGGAGAAGCTTCTTACCGACGAAGACAACCTCATCCGCTTTACAGACGAGCCCGAGAGATTCCAGCTGGAGCGCAAGCCGTTTAAGAACCTTCAGCTCACAGCTGAGCAATTTCGTGACGAGGCCAAATGGATCAGCAACCAATTGTGGCCCAAAAAAGGGTTGTCTCAAGAATTGCATGCGCCGTTTGGAAAAGCAGTTGGCAAGGTTCTCGAATTCTTCGTCGTCGATGAGGTGGAAGTCCCCTTTGTTTTCCAGCACCGCAAGGACTACTTACTACACTCCAAGAAGATTCGCAAGTCAACTCACGATGACCCGGACGGCCCCGACTATTCTATTCAGTCCGACAAACTCCTAAACCAGGACGATCTTTGGCGAATTCTCGAACTCGACATCAAATTTCGATCGTTTATCGAGAAGAAGAATGCGCTAGAAAAGACGGTCGAGAACCTCAGGACACTCGAGGTTGATGATCCGATGGTCGAAGAGATGATCCCAGAGGCAGCCACCATGGAAGAGCTGCAAGATCTGCAAGACTATCTCCATTTTCAGTATGGTCCCAAGCTCAAAGACCTGGCTGTCATGGCGGGCAACGTTGCTCAGATCAAGAAGCCCGGCTCCAAGAGCAGTCTTTTAGATCGCGTGCGCAACGGCAAAGGCTACTACTTTGTTAAGGCGTACGGCATCTCAGCTGACCAGTTAGCCAAGAATGCTCTCCGTCAGGGCAAAAAGGTCACGCCTGATGATGACTCGCAATACCCCATGGATCTTGCCGACAGTCTGATTGACGACAACTTTAGCACTGGAGACCAGGTCATTAACGCAGCTAGACAAATGTACGCTGAGGAGCTGTACGCCAGCCCTCGCATGAGAAAGTATTTCCGCAGCTCGTACTACCAAGCTGCTGAGATTAGCTGTCGCCGCACGGACAAGGGTCTCCGGAAGATTGATGATACTCACCCATACTACGAGATCAAGTATCTCCAGAACCAAACAATCGCCGACCTTGTGCACCAGCCGGACATCTTCCTCAAGATGATGCGAGCCGAGGAGGAGGGCCTGATTGAGATCAAGCTTGTCATGCCCTCCCACTACGATTTCCGCAAACAACTCTACCAAGAGTTTGAGTCGGAAAACTTCAGTGACCGTGCTGAGCAGTGGCGGGAGGAGCGCAAGAAGGTCCTGGATGTAGCCTATCCCAAGCTTGAAAAGGCCATTGCCAAGAATATCAAGGAAGTCATTCGCACTTTCTGCCAGGACGAAGTGCTCAAGATGATTCGTCAAGACTACTACAGGAAGCTGGATCAGGCACCATACAAGCCCAAGGGCATGATTCTGGGAACCACCCCGCGCGTCCTTGCGCTCTCCAACGGCATGGGCGATCCTGGACGGGACCCCGTGTGCTGGGCCTGGGTCCCTGAGGACGGCCGCGTGCTGGAGCAGGGCAAATTTGGCAACCTGGGGCGCGACGAGAGTCAGCGCGAGGCTTTTGTGGAGCTGGTCAACCGTCGTCGGCCTGATGTCATTGCCGTCAGCGGTTGGTCCTGCGATACACACAAACTGGTTCGTGATCTAGAGAGCCTGGTAAGCGAGAAGGCTCTCATGGGACCGGAATTCGAGGACCCTGAGACCAATGACTACCGAACTGAGCAATTGGAGGTCATGATTGTGGATGACGAGGTGGCTAGGCTGTACAAGGACAGCCCTCGCGCCATCGCCGAGCACCCGTCGCTCAACCCCGTCACCAGATATTGTGTTGCCCTGGCTCGCTACATGCAGAACCCGATGAAGGAGTACGCCGCGCTGGGCAAGGATGTGAGCTCGCTTTCTTTCCACCCATGCCAGCAACTGCTGCCACAGGAGAAGGTTGTCAAGTACCTAGAATCTGCCATGGTGGACACTGTCAACATGGTTGGCGTCAACATCAACGATGCCATGGTGGACACGTACACGGCGAACCTACTCCCGTTCATTGCTGGCCTCGGCCCGCGCAAGGCCACCAGCGTAATGAAGGCCATCAATGCCAACGGTGGCTCGGTGAATACCAGAGAGGAGCTTGTGGGTGACCCTGAAAGCCGAAAGCTTCCTGTTGTTGGTCCCCGCGTGTGGAACAACTGCGCTAGTTTCTTGTACATTGATTACGACGCTACGAACCCCGCCTCGGATCCTCTCGACAACACTCGTGTCCATCCCGAAGACTACGAGCTTGGTCGCAAGATGGCTGCAGACGCACTAGAACTTGACGAGGAAGACGTCAAAGCCGAGATTGATGAAAACGGCCCTGGCGCGATTGTGCGCAAGCTGTTCAAGCAGGGCGAGCAGGAGAGAGTCAATGAGCTGGTTCTAGACGAGTACGCGGATCAGCTGCTGCGCAACTTTAACCAGCGAAAGCGTGCCACTCTGGAGGCCATCAGTGCTGAACTTCAGGCGGAGTACGAAGAGCTACGTAGAAGTTTTGCACCGCTGACGCAATCCGAAATCTTTACCATTTTCACTGGTGAGACCAAGCATACGCTTTGCGAGGGTATGATTGTACCTGTCAACGTTCGGGTGGCCAGAGATGACTTTGCGATTGCCAAGCTCGACTGTGGCATCGAGGGTCGGGCAGAGGCTCACGAGGTGACCAGCCGACCTTCTGTCAAGGATGTGCTGAGCGTGGGTCAGACAGCGCGGGCCAAGATTCTGGAAATGGACTACAAGGGATTTTCAGCCAAGCTCTCGATGCGAGAGGACTCTCTCCGAATTCCGTACAAGCGACCGATCAACTATGGGCGCGACGGCTGGGACTATAACCAAGAAGCGGCGGACAAGGAGGAGCTCAAGGAGAAGGACAAGACTACTGGACGTGCGCAGCGTGTTGTCAAGCACCCCAACTTTAAGCCATACAACGGCCTACAGGCGGAAGAATTCCTCGGATCGCAAGCGTCTGGCGAAGTGATTATCCGGCCATCCTCGAAAGGAAACGACCATCTGGCTATTACGTGGAAGGTGGCGGACAATGTGTACCAGCACATTGATGTATTGGAGATGCAAAAGGAAAACGAGTTTTCGGTGGGCAAGCTGCTGCGAATTGGGGGGCGATATACATATAGTGATCTGGACGAGCTGATTGTGGACCACGTCAAGGCGATGGCTCGCAAGGTGGACGAGATGATGCGTCACGACAAGTATCAGAACCGGTCACGAAGCGAGACGGGTACGTTTTGTTTGCTAGTTGTTTTTACTGGCTGCTTTATAGGGAAGGCATAACAAGCTAACGAGGAACAGAAAAATGGCTCACTACGTACAGTGACGCAAATCCGACGCGGTCGACGTATGCGTTCTGCATTGACACGAAGCACCCTGGCTATTTTTGGCTGTGCTTCAAGGCCAGCCGGACAGCGAACGTGATTGGCATCCCTATCCGAGTGATTCCGCAAGGGTTTGAGCTCAAGGGGTACCAGTACCCCGATATGCGCGCTCTGTGCAATGGGTTCAAGCTGCGATACCAAAATGAGTTTTCAAGAATGGGTTCAAGATGAAAACAGTCAAGGAAAGTTTGTAACAAAAAAGAGGGACAATAGACGAAGGGGTGATGGGCGTGGCATTTTACTGTTATATTACACACAATTTCTTTTCTGTTTTTTTATTGCTGGTATTATTGGAAGCGTCAGCTGTCATGGTTGGCGGCAGGGCGCAGGCGCGCGAGCATACACTGAGAAAAGCAAATAAAATGAATGAGACTGAGCGCTGAAAAGATGTGGAGGAGGATTGGATCACTGGCGTGGAATAATGCAACTACTAAATTAACTGGACCAGGTGTTTGCCAGATGCGGTGAAGTCTGCCACTTGATGTATTCGTTGATAAGAATCGGTGTGGCCATGGCCTCGGAGGGCCGTCGTTGAACGGAAAGCAGTCGGAGATGGGGAGGTCGAAGATGACTGGAGTCGTAACGCCGCCGCCGCCGACGTGCATGAACGGGTAAAGAGACCCGTTTATTCAACAGCTCAGCACGATTATTTATAATTTATTTAGGTACGAGAGTGGGTTTCTTTTTTTCTCCCCTTGCTGCAGAAATCCAGGGCCTGAAGTGGATCGGTAGGTACCTAGGCCAGGGCGGATCGGGAGTTCCGGGGCGGCGGCTCTGTGTGTGCAGGGCGGGTCCTTTGCGATCATGTGTGCATGGTGTGGTGTTGGGGGGGAATGACGGGTTGCGCAATCGGAGAGGCTCATTGGTAACGAGGGGAGGGCAGACGAGCGATGATGCTAGATTTTGGAGGCCTGGGCTGCTACCCCTTTGTTCTGGGATATTCTTCTCGACGGTGAGGGTGAGGAAACGGGGGGGCACGTTTGTTGGGGAAGAAGTTGTCACGCGGGCGCGCGTGATGACTCGAGAGAGGGGCCCAGGCACAAAGCGAGGAGACGTGTGTCCTTGGTGACGGAGCTGCAGTGGGTATCGGGGAATTGGGAGGCGATGCAGATGGACGGTTCGTATAGATGGTGTTGACTTTGGACTGTATAGCGTGATGGATGAGCCCAAAGTATGGCGTTTGACGGACATGACGCCGATGCGTACGAAATGCAGGGACGATCAGAGGAGCAGCAGGTCGATCTCGGTATCGCTACACAATCAATGCAGAATCAATTGGATGCCAGCGACGTTGCTGGTACGAGTTTGGGACAATTCTTGTTTGCTTGGTGATGGCGACATCGGCCGTCGCAACTCACGTCAGACTATGTGACGTTTGGCGGGGGGAACCACGACGGCGACGATGGCGAAAGCTAGTCTAGCGGGGGGCTCAGGGTTGAGGCCGGGGAATCAGGCAAGCCATGGCAGAATAATTACGTTTGATTGACGGGCTCTTGGGTCGGGTGAGCTGGGCGAATGATGGAATGTCACCCTTAAAAGCTGTGACGGATTCGACAGAGTGACAAACGATGGTGAGAGCTCGCTCCGGAGTCGGTGGGTGCTGCGTTTGCAGCTGTCGTCGGTGCTCCACTGTACGTCCCTGGATGGGCCCGGGGGGGGTGTGTTGTACGAGGAACTACCTAGACTATCCACTGCGAGGCGGCGCGTTGTTCTGGATAAAGTTGCAGTGCTAGTCACTCTATTTCTTTGTATTTTGATCAGATTGAATCAGCGGTAAGTAGTGACAATGCGTCGCTGTCATTTCATCCCTGTCTGGTTGTGACGGCACTCTGTACGACAGGGTTGTTTCTACGCCCCCGCTATTCTTCTAGCGTGCCCACCCCCGCAAAATAGTGCGGCGCGCCGGAAACAGCTTGGCGGCGTCTGTCCGCTTGCCACCGCTGGTGCGACCCCCCCCCCCCCCCTTTGACTTGTGCAGGGTATCGTCTCGCAATCAATTGAGGCTGGGAAAATGGCGAGAAAAAAAAAGAGGCTGACATTGTCGGTATGTTTCATTGCGTAGAAAGAATGGAATGTATTTAGAAAAGGAAACGCGTCATTTCAATTGAGTGCCGACGCAGAGGGTTGGGGCGGGACCCCTCTTTTTCCGGCTGATTAGTGGTGATCCGTCTGGGCGGCGCAACGCAGCAGGTGCTTGTTGCGTCAGGTCACGCGATGCTGGGACTTGGGCGAGCCGTGGCATCGTCGCCTCAGTGACGGGTACCTCGCTCGTCTGCTGCTGCTGCTGCTTTTTCCGGACCCCACGGGCCATTCAGTTTATCTGCGACCGTACTGTTAGGTGGGTAGCTAATGAAATGCACTGCCAAATAGATGCACGCACGCAGTTGTACCTCGATAACGCCCGCCGCCTCACCACGTTGCTGCGCCTTGCTAACGCTCGACACTCCCCCCCATCAACCCCTCCCCTCCAAATTCCCACTCCCCCCAAAAGATAAGTCTCACTCCCCTCCTCCTCCTCCTCCTCCTCCTCCTCCCCCCCTCTACCTCTCCCCTTTGCAGCAAAGCTCGCGTGACGACAGCTCTGACTCTCTGGACCACTAAGAATCGTCCTTCTCCTCTTCTCGGCGCGCTCGCTCGCCATCGGGGCCCCTTCTGCCGCTCACTTATATTAGTCCTCATCTAACCCCTCCTCCTTCTCACCTTCATCATCCATCTTGACTTCTGTTTCTTTTTCTTCCATCAACAATCCATCTCATCCCAATTCATCATCCCATCAACGCTTCCATCTACATCTTGTACATTGACTCGACTGCGTCGTATAACTTCGTATAATGTATGCTATACGAAGTTATTACGGNCCCCCCCCCCCCCTTTGACTTGTGCAGGGTATCGTCTCGCAATCAATTGAGGCTGGGAAAATGGCGAGAAAAAAAAAGAGGCTGACATTGTCGGTATGTTTCATTGCGTAGAAAGAATGGAATGTATTTAGAAAAGGAAACGCGTCATTTCAATTGAGTGCCGACGCAGAGGGTTGGGGCGGGACCCCTCTTTTTCCGGCTGATTAGTGGTGATCCGTCTGGGCGGCGCAACGCAGCAGGTGCTTGTTGCGTCAGGTCACGCGATGCTGGGACTTGGGCGAGCCGTGGCATCGTCGCCTCAGTGACGGGTACCTCGCTCGTCTGCTGCTGCTGCTGCTTTTTCCGGACCCCACGGGCCATTCAGTTTATCTGCGACCGTACTGTTAGGTGGGTAGCTAATGAAATGCACTGCCAAATAGATGCACGCACGCAGTTGTACCTCGATAACGCCCGCCGCCTCACCACGTTGCTGCGCCTTGCTAACGCTCGACACTCCCCCCCATCAACCCCTCCCCTCCAAATTCCCACTCCCCCCAAAAGATAAGTCTCACTCCCCTCCTCCTCCTCCTCCTCCTCCTCCTCCCCCCCTCTACCTCTCCCCTTTGCAGCAAAGCTCGCGTGACGACAGCTCTGACTCTCTGGACCACTAAGAATCGTCCTTCTCCTCTTCTCGGCGCGCTCGCTCGCCATCGGGGCCCCTTCTGCCGCTCACTTATATTAGTCCTCATCTAACCCCTCCTCCTTCTCACCTTCATCATCCATCTTGACTTCTGTTTCTTTTTCTTCCATCAACAATCCATCTCATCCCAATTCATCATCCCATCAACGCTTCCATCTACATCTTGTACATTGACTCGACTGCGACTACTTGACCCTTTTCGCCCCTCCAATCTACCCGTTTCTGTACATCACCCGGTCGGCTCGCATCACCAACGTATTTTTGTTGAGCTATCCCTCTCCCATTGACTAGACAATATCTGGTCATTGCAACAGCACTCTTCATCTCTTTGACACTACTTCTTCATCTCTACCCGGCCAATTCATCACATTTGGCTGTCCATTGTACCTGATCCATCGCATTTCCACACCCATACACCACTCTTACACCCACCCGCCATCAGTAAGTCGTCGCCCGCCGTCAACAATACACTCGTTATCAAATTAAACATACTGACAATCCCAGTGACCCGCTCCCACAAGGCCAACGACCGCGACCACAAGGGCCTCGCCGACGGCACTGCTCTCCCTGTCGAGCACCTGCCCCGTTACTTTGCCAAGAGTGGCTATGCCGACGTCGATCCCAAAAAGATCAAGAAAGATGGTGCTGGCAAGGGCAACTGGTATGCAACCCCTCATCTCCATCACTCTACGTCATAGCCATGCATGCATGATAAACTTCGCTTTCATCGCATACACTGGCTTGCCGGTACCATGCATCCACAAAATCACCACTAACACGCCATCAGGGGCACCTTGCATGAAGACATTGCCGACGAGGACTTTACCTTTACCAACGCCCGTCGTCGCTCCAACAGTAGCACCGTCTCCCACCATGCCAAGGATTTTAGGACCAAGTTTGAGGTTATCGACCCCGAGCCCGTCTTTGAAGAGTCGGTCCACGGCCCCCTCGTCGAGGAGGACGAGAATGGCGATGAGCTCTCCAAGACGGATTCGTCTGAGAGCGGCCACTCGTCCTAGACGACCGTTTCCACGGCCCTTACTGCTTGCTTGAGCTCTTGGGTCTGGCCCATGTGTCGCATTGCTATTTGAAATTGTGCGCCGTTAGGCTGGTTCAACCTCGCGCCAAGAAATGTATTACTGTATCATCAACTTTTTATAATGACGAAGCCCTCTGGGCATGAAATTGACTCTTCATCACGACCATGTTCCAACGTATCTGCGTTTTCTTTTTTTCGTCTTTCCAATCTAGACCACCTACATGTACTCACGACCAACAACGCTTCACGGCCTGATGTAGTACGCCTGTAAATCCTTACTAAAACACTGATAAAACAGCTTTTCTTATTAAACTTAAAATGCTCTAACTCTAACTGTAGCTAAGAATAAAGTTATTCACGTATGAGCAGGTACCACGACCTACGCGGGCGAGTGACTAGTTGTTCCCCCCCGACAGACACAGGCAAAGCTGTGAAGCCTTGCTGGCCGCAACCTTCTGTGACACCCACTTGTTGGTGTGGGCACCCGTAGTACCCAAGCTTTCGTCCAACCAATCTGTGATGATTCACACCTTGAAGATGCTTGTCACAGCCGGACTGTGTTGGGCGTCCCGCTCTGTTCCCGTCATCAGGTGCGCACACGTGCGCTCCTGTGTTTGGCTTCAAACTCCGCAGGACCCCTGCTTGTAGCTCCTCGAGCTGCATCTTGTCACATAGAGCGCACCTACCCGAAGAGTGCCCATCTGTAGCAAAAGATCTGATTCTCATAAACCGAGTGCCCCCCCCCCTTCCCCGCCGACACAACAGCCGCTGACAATACTACTATTTTGACGACGTCAGTCTTTCACATACCAAATCTTTTCATAATGTCAGGTCAGTCTGTCACAATGCACAGTCTTGCCCGGGCGGCAGTGCATGCTCCGCAGTCTTGTTCCTGAAGCTCGAAGTACGAGACAAAGCGATGCGCAAGACATGCACCAACTTTGACACACTTCTCTGAATCACGACCTGGGGAGTTGATGAGTAACGCTTTTCCATTGTTCATTCTCTATTTCCTCTTCCCCTGCATGTATTCACCTTTTGCCGCCAGAATCTACATCTCTCCTTGCTATAAAAAGCCCGTCTCGTCCGCCTCATCAGTCACGACACTCCTCATCCTCACCAGTATAGATTCATCTCTACACCTTAGCAACATTGTTAGCATCAGTTCCAGAGCGAACCAACACCAAACAACCAAACACCCAACCACCCAAACAACTTCAGATTGAGCAGAGTCGACATGGACATCATCAACAAGGTCAAGGAACCCAGCGTCACCATCCTCGGCGNGGCTGGTTCAACCTCGCGCCAAGAAATGTATTACTGTATCATCAACTTTTTATAATGACGAAGCCCTCTGGGCATGAAATTGACTCTTCATCACGACCATGTTCCAACGTATCTGCGTTTTCTTTTTTTCGTCTTTCCAATCTAGACCACCTACATGTACTCACGACCAACAACGCTTCACGGCCTGATGTAGTACGCCTGTAAATCCTTACTAAAACACTGATAAAACAGCTTTTCTTATTAAACTTAAAATGCTCTAACTCTAACTGTAGCTAAGAATAAAGTTATTCACGTATGAGCAGGTACCACGACCTACGCGGGCGAGTGACTAGTTGTTCCCCCCCGACAGACACAGGCAAAGCTGTGAAGCCTTGCTGGCCGCAACCTTCTGTGACACCCACTTGTTGGTGTGGGCACCCGTAGTACCCAAGCTTTCGTCCAACCAATCTGTGATGATTCACACCTTGAAGATGCTTGTCACAGCCGGACTGTGTTGGGCGTCCCGCTCTGTTCCCGTCATCAGGTGCGCACACGTGCGCTCCTGTGTTTGGCTTCAAACTCCGCAGGACCCCTGCTTGTAGCTCCTCGAGCTGCATCTTGTCACATAGAGCGCACCTACCCGAAGAGTGCCCATCTGTAGCAAAAGATCTGATTCTCATAAACCGAGTGCTCCCCCACCTTACCCGCCGACACAACAGCCGCTGACAATACTACTATTTTGACGACGTCAGTCTTTCACATACCAAATCTTTTCATAATGTCAGGTCAGTCTGTCACAATGCACAGTCTTGCCCGGGCGGCAGTGCATGCTCCGCAGTCTTGTTCCTGAAGCTCGAAGTACGAGACAAAGCGATGCGCAAGACATGCACCAACTTTGACACACTTCTCTGAATCACGACCTGGGGAGTTGATGAGTAACGCTTTTCCATTGTTCATTCTCTATTTCCTCTTCCCCTGCATGTATTCACCTTTTGCCGCCAGAATCTACATCTCTCCTTGCTATAAAAAGCCCGTCTCGTCCGCCTCATCAGTCACGACACTCCTCATCCTCACCAGTATAGATTCATCTCTACACCTTAGCAACATTGTTAGCATCAGTTCCAGAGCGAACCAACACCAAACAACCAAACACCCAACCACCCAAACAACTTCAGATTGAGCAGAGTCGACATGGACATCATCAACAAGGTCAAGGAACCCAGCGTCACCATCCTCGGCGTATTCGACGAAGAAATCCACGTGGACTATTTCGGCCGGGGCATGATCATCCGAATCCCAGAGTTGCGTGAGCCAAGGGAGACGTTGGAAACGTTGGAAACGTTGCACGAGGCCATGAAAGGATACACCGATCTTAAATCGGAGGCGATTTGCATGGACAAGTTCAAAGAGCATGTCGAATTCATGGAAAACCTCTTTACGAAAATGTTGGGTCGCATATCCCCGGGGCTGACACCAACAGGTGATCAGGATGATGATGATGCTGATTATGATGCTGATGATGATGATTATGATCATAATGATGATGAGCATGATCAGAAAAACAATAAGCATAATCATAAGCATAATCGTAATCATTATCATGATAAATATGATGATGATGATTATTATGATATACACGAGTGCCGGAGAGTAGACTGGTTCATCTACAACGGCGTGTGGAAAATGGATTACATTCAGCGAAACACCAAGGCCGTCCTCACCACGGCGGACCGCACGGCGGCTGCCACGCCTGCCCCAGAGACGTACCAAGTTTTCACACTCGACGGCCTCCACATCTTCGAGGCCAGTAAGATCGCCATCGACATTGACGCCCTTACTCTCCACAACATCCGAGGCTGCTTGGTCGACCAAGGCAGCCGCAAAGGCGACCACCGATACGGCGAACAGTATACGTGTATGGTTGTCCGGGACATGAGCAGCAGCGCCCTGGCCGCGCCCCACGGCGCCGCAGCCTCCATGCTGGCGACTCTCACCGCGCTCGGCGCCGCCAACGCGATCCGCGAGCGCATGCGGCCCAAGGACCGCCACAAGCTGCGCCTCCCAAAGCTGCGCGGCTACGTGCGGCACGCGATCAAGTACGGAAGGTCATCACCCGAGCTCCGCGAGCGCGTCATCGGCGGCGTCGTCGAGTATTTCCGCTGCCGGATGAGCTGGGCGGACTTCCGCCCGTACGAAGTTCCGCCCGACGACCAGGAGAGGCGGTGGGCGGCGCAGATTCGCACCACGCTGGGGCTGCTGCACAAGGAGGGCCTGGCGTGGGCTGGCGCGGTGGGCGTGCCCGCGGACGGAAAGGGGCGCCGGCTGCTGGAGAGTGTCGACCTGGAGCGCTTCGACGGGGGCAGAGAGGACCGGCCGTGGCTGATGCGCAACTTTGGCCCTGTGGCGAATCTGAAGGCGGCTATTGCCAGTGACAATGAGGCGTTGCTTGAGCTTGATGCGTTGCTTAAGCTTGATGATTAATTGCGGCGGTTTGACATTTGATCGCGTTGCCGGCAGAGAGGCACATGTGTGGGAAGGAGAGTATGCGTGAAGGGCTGCTTTGATATCCATATACGCCGCCCTGCAACAACCATCAGCGGCCAAACACACATTCTCTCCGGCAGCGCTGCTATTGGGGTTTCCAAAACTTCAGGTATGTCAATGCCTTGGGAGTTCCGCCATATTGACATTGCTGCAGCATACTGCGTCAGGGACGCTTCTCTCGTACTCCCTTGCCAGCCACAACCAGTCGTTCTCGGCTACAAGCCACGGATGCAGACTGGTTGGCGACTTTTGCCGCTTCACGAAAACAATTGCACGACTCGTACATTGGCTACTGCTAGACAGTCAAGTTGATTTAGGTGGAAAACTTGCTTTGCCATATATTTAGCAAATTCAGAACTGGCTAATCAATAATAAATACATTTTACATTACTGACATGCGGAAAAATAAGTTGAAAATGTCAATGGAAGTCTAAAAAAAAGTCTCCCGTTCCCCGAAATATCAAAGTAAAAGGCTGCCCCTCGTCAAAAGCAAAATAGAAGAAATTTTCAAACAAAAAAAAAGGAAGAGGAACTATTCGGACCCAAGTTTGATAACCGCGTAACAAGTGAATCCTGTCAACGTAAAGACTGCTTCCCCTCAAAAGCAGAATAGAAGAAATTTCAAAAAAGAAAAATAACTATTCAGAAAAAGGTTTTATAACTGCGAAACAAGGAAATCTTTCCCATTGGTAAAAATTGCTCTTTTTTTTTATTAAGTTTAAATTCTTTTTTGTAGTTGTTGGTCGTTGTTGGTTGTTCGTGGCGCGCCCATGGCATAGATTTTGTGAAGCGGCACTGCCACGCCTTGCATCTTTTTCGTGCCAGAAATTTCTCTCCCTCTCTTTTACGAAAAGGTTCTCCTTTTTCTTCACCAGAAGACATCCGGCGCGGGCGGGATATGCGGACCCCCGATCCATTCGCAGATATCAAACTCCACCACCCCAGCATCGCGCGGACAGCGCGTGCCCCGCGGGATCCTGTGCCTCCTGTAGTCGTCAAAGTCGATTGGGTTATGATGCGTGCAGACGGTGACGTACACGTGGCACTCGACCGCCAGCTGCGCGGGGCCTCGACGGCGCTCGTCCCACTCCGCCTGGGGGTAGGCGTCGGGGCGGGAGTTGCGCTCGCTGATGAAGGGCGTCCACCCGGCGTCCCAGGCGGCGGCGCTGCTTCTTTCCATCGCACAGTGTGCCTCGCGGGGGCGCGTAGAGGCGGCGTGTGAGGCGGCGTCGGAGCCGTATCGGGCTTCGATTCGCTGCTGCTTCTCTGCTGGGGTGCAGTTGCTGGGGTCGGTGTTGTCGGGGTTCTCCGAGGCGCGGGCAATCTTGGATTTTTTGCAACCCATTTTTGATGGTGAGGCTTTGCTTTGATTGCGAGTGGTGGTGGTAGCTGTTGTATAGCTCTTTCTGTTGAAGGTATTGGGGGCTGGCTGTCGGTGTTGGCAAGGTGGTTTGCTGGCTGATCTGAGAGTGGCCCGGTATAGGAAAGGGATTTTTCGTTGGGATAACTCGAATGGCAGAAGTATGCAAGATGTGGGAGACACTGGTTTGGGCAGGGAATAGGCCAGGCTTTATAGTAAGTCTGAGAGGCCTCGTCTTTCTCCTCTTCGCTAGCCCTTGTATCCGACTTTCGTGGCGGAATTTCACGTTGCACTTATTTGCCAGTAGTCTGAAGAGCCTTGAACTTGTAGTCACGCTGTAAGCTATATTCAACTGCTGGGGTGTCACCCAGCGGCTTGACGCCCAGCCCCAGTTGGACAGTTACCTTGACAGACGGACCGCCGATAAGCTTGTGTCTCAGCCACAATTTCATGTATATAAATAGACGGACGCCGGGAATTTAACATCACTTGGTTTGAAATGCATGGGTGGCCTGACGTCTGCATTTGCTGGCGATTCAACCAGTGGCGCACAACTATGGACAGAACATTGTGACGGCACTGACACCTTTGCCAATAAACTGCAAAGATGCGCCACCAACGCGCCACCATCAAGTTGTCGACAGAGTTGCCGTTGGGAAGGCCCGCTAAAAGATTGGCAAATCTTGAAGTGACGCTCTCATAGAAGGTGCACTCTGCAACTAAGCCTTGTAGATGCGCCACCAAGAAATGCAGAGAGAACTAGTGACAAGGCAAAGCGAACACCGTAGACTGATTCGTGCTTGGCCCGCTAGAAAATCCAGCGCAATGATTCAACGAGGATTTACAGGTTGACAATTTTTGTGGAGGAGTCCTGGGCTAGCATCTCATTTACATGTCTTTGTATCCGGACTTGACGAGTGCCACATGCTGGCTGGTGTCGACGAGTCAAGGACTGAAATAATATTGAAGCATCGCCCATGCAAAATCGAATACTGACTTGGCTTATGAGAATTTCAATACGGTCAACCGTTTCGTGAATCAATTTTCATCTTTTGCATAAAAAAATAAATGCCAAATCGAGCCACAAGTGAGTGGCTGGCACGCCACCTTGTTTTAAGCGCTTGTGCTCGTCACGCTCGTGCTTCTTGTTTCACACTTTTTGTTTTTCACAGGTGAAACTTTTGCAAATGGAAGTGAGTAGCAGGCTGATGAAATTTTATCTTTGCTTGTCAGCATCGTGACTGTGATGGGATGGCATTTGACTGCTAGCCGCCCAAAAAGCAATAGTGCACGGCTGTGACTTGACTCACTCACCAGTGACTCACCAACCGTGGCTGTGACAAGCACCAGGATTGCTTGCTCAGCGACGCAAGGCTGCTCCCTCAGTGACAAGGGGGCAAATCGAATGGATGATTAGGGAAACCGGACACTAATTATAAAGACGTCTCGCTTTGCCTTTTCTCTGGGGCTTCCTCCTTCTCAGGCCACGCATACAAGTTCCCGCTTGCACCTTTCGCCACCCTGGCTTACACGCTCTGTTGATGACCTCAAAGTCCTACTCTTGCATCAGCACAACCAAAAAAACCATCACCACCGCCATCCAACATGGAGACTCTCCCATCCGCTGCCACTGAGCAACGCCATCTCCCTCACTCCCGCAACAACCGCGCCCCTAGCCCGTGGCAGTCGCATCGCCACCAGGTCCGCGCCATTGCCAAGAAGCTCGCCGCGACCAACGACAAGTTCACCTGCCAGAAGCAGGGCTTCATGTGCGCCCTCAACGGCGGCCTCGACGCCCACTCTGACATGCCATGCCCGGCCTTTACCGGCAAACACACCAGCGTGCGCACCCACCACTTTGAGGTGCAGCTGCTGGGCAGTACCAGCGGCCGATTGCACGAAATCGCCTCGTCCTCGCTCCTTAAATCACGCCCCGTGGCGTCCGCAGCCGCGGCGGCGACGAGCATCTCCTCGGGCCACCGGGGCGGCGCGCGCCACACGTCCAAGCGCGACCGCTACACGCCCGCGGACCTTGACGACGATGTGACGCTCGCCAAGAGCAAGGAGCCGATGCCTTGCGACGACGACAGCCAGAATACGGCCAAGGCAGCGGCAGCCGCCACGCCGGCGCGCACATCCAGTGTCCAGACGGAGTCCGCGGATGCCGTCGCCGACAAGGCCGAAGTGGCCGCGCTGTATAAGAAGGGCCTGCTCTACGAAGACGCGAGTCCGCGCGACGGTGGGCTCACCCTCGACAGCATCCCGCACAACGAGCCATACGTGATCCGCCCCTCCAAGCCGCGGACGCGAAAGCCGCGGGGCGGACGTTACAGTTCCGACGCGCTGTCGGATGGTCTCAACCTGTCCTTTTCCGACCTGGGCGACGAGGGCGTGGTGCAGGCGCTGACAGCGGCGGCCGATGCAGATGCGGCCGGAGACGCGAGCTCGACGGTCAGCTCGCCGACGCTGCGCGCGATTCAAAAGATGGAAGATGCCTCTTCCGAGGATTGGGTGGTGCTCGGCAAAGAGGACGCCTAAGTCATCATCTTTGGAGAGTTTCACCATCTCTCTTGAATTCTTAGCGCTTGGACTTTTCTGTGAATTTACATTTTAGCAGAGCTTTTGCATAGTATTGCATAGTATTGCACAGTATTGCGTAGCGGGTTATTTCCATCTTCTTGGCGTTTGAATATGCCAGGAAAAAGGGCCAGCTTGGCATGCGGTCGACGTATTCGCCGCCCCAAAGTTATCAATTATACATTTATTGGTGTCAGACATCAAACATCCACAGTGCGTTCCGTGACCAGTGTAGCAAGATTTCGTCATATGTAGCTAGCCTAATGCCCATTACTCGCGAGTAGTGTATATGCTTTTTTTTTTCTTATTTAAATTTTATTCCCCTTCACTGCCTACTTCTGGGGCTCCTCGGCAACGTAGTGCAGGTAAGCGCCGAGCAGCTTGATGCCCTCAATGTAGTTGCGCTTGTCGAGCTTCTCGTTGATGGAGTGCGCGCCGTCCGTGGAGCTACCCATGGGCAGGAGCAGGACGTTCTTGCCGGTGGCCTCCTCAAAGGTGAGGGTGACGGGGATGCTGCCGCCCTCGCGCGTAAAGTCGGGCTGGACGCCCCAGACGCGCTCGACGGCCTTGGCGGCGGCGGAAAAGTTCCAGTGCTTGGGCGAGGCGACCCACCACTTGCCGGCGTGCATGCACTCGACCTTGAGCGTGTTTTTGCTGTTGAGCTTGGCAAACTCGTCCTGGACGTACTTGAGGACGGCGGCGTTGGTCTTGTCAATGTCCATGTCGGGGACGGTGCGGATGGAGAACTTGCCAATGACCTTGGCGGGGATGACCGTCTTGGCGCCGGGGGAGGAAAAGGCGCCCTCGATGCCGTGGAGGGACAGGGAGGGGTAGCGCCAGCGGGCCATGAGGGTGGGCTTCTCCGTCTCGTGGATGGTGGTCTCGCTGCCGAGGGACTCGTGCAGGTTGGCCATGGTAAAGGCGATGGAGCTGTAGAGGGACTCCTCGTCGGCGGTGACGGGGGCGACCTGCTCCGAGATGCCGGGGACCAGGATGTTGCCCTTGCTGTCGACGAGCCTGCTGAAGATGTGGGCGACGTCGGTCATGGGCTCGTGGGCCTGGCCGCCAAAGACGCCGCTGTGGAGGTCGGCGGCAGGGCCCGAGACCTCGACCGAGTAGTAGTTGCAGCCGCGGAGGCCGTAGGTCAGGCAGGGCTTCTCGGTGCCGAGCCAGTAGTTGTCCGAGATGCAGATGGCGTCGGTGTCGGCAAAGTACTTGCCGGCCTCGGCGCGGATAAAGTCGTCGAGCCCCTCGGAGCCGTACTCCTCCATGCCCTCGAAGCACATGAGCAGGTTGACGGGGAAGTCGACGCCGGCCTTTTGGTGGGCCTCGATGGCGTTGAGCCAGCCGAGGACGGGGCCCTTGTCGTCGGTCGAGCCGCGGCCAAACATGCGGCCGCTGCCGTCGACGGTCAGCTCAAAGGGCTCGGTGGCCCAGCCGTCGCTCTTGTCGGCGGGCTGGACGTCGTAGTGGCCGTAGACGAGGATGGTGCGCTTGGCGGCGTCGCGGCCGTAGCGGGCGACGACGACGGGCGGCAGCTCCAGGTGCTCCTTGTGCGGCTGCTTGCCCAGCGGGCGCAGCTCGACCTCGGCGCCGAGCGCCTTGAGCTCGTCGGCAAGCCAGTGGCCCATGCGGACGACGTCCGGGCGGCGGGCATCCTCGGCCGAGATGGAGGGGATGGCGACGGCCTTGCGCAGGCGCTCAATAAAGGCGTCGCTGAGGTCGTCGACCTGCTTGAAGTATCCGTCGAGGCTGGGCGCCATTTTCTGTGCCTGGTGCGCGCGGAGGGAGTCTGTGAGGTAGGAGCGGCGGGGAGACGACGACGAGCAAGACGGTGTCTGAAGCGGTTTCGAATATGTCGATGCAGACGGTAGCGGGCGAGCCGTGGTGGTGATGCGGCGGGGAAGAGGTTGACGACAGCAAGACACGGCAAGGCGTGCAAGTCGAGTGCGGGGCATGTCGCCCTACCTTTTTTTTGCTGCAGAGTGAGTGATGCAACTTGGATTGGGATTTTGCTGCAGATGGCGGGGCAGAGACGGTTATCGACGGCAGCACGCCAATGAACGCAACGACTTTATGACCAATTCTTTTCTCCGGGCTAGACAACAAAAGTGCCCTCTTTTTGTACGGGTTTTACTCCTCCTGGGCGCAGCGTTAGCCCGGACCTCTATGGTTTCTTGCGTCTCCACGCCCCCGCCGCCAAACTGCCCCCCTCCCGACCCTCATCTCCGAGAAAAACGACCAGGCACAATGGCACCAGACAGGAACAAGGGGAATTTAAGAGTTGCATCTTCAACAGCAATTCTTGACAACGATGATGAACCCGGCCATCCCCAAGTCACTCCCGTGGCGGCAGCCTACGCCAGGCCCTTCAGTCGGGCTCTGCTCTTTAACCTGGCCTCCTTCGTCCTCCCGGCCCTCTACAGCACCCTCTCCAAGCTGTGGGTGGCGCGCATCGATGCCTCGCTCGTCGCCACCACCGACACGTACACCTACATGGGCGTCGTCGTCGAAATCATCAACGAGGGGCTCCCCCGTGCGGCCTGGGTCATCATCGGCGACAAGGCCTCGCGAAGTCTAGCCCAACGCCTCGCTCTCACGCACACTCTCCTCCTTACCCAGTCTGCCCTAGGCCTTGTGATGAGTATCGCCTTTGCCGCCGCGGCCCCGGCCTTTGCCCGGTCCTTTGTCCCAGGCCAGATCCGAACTGTGAGTGTCTCCTACATACAAATCACCGCCTTTACGGCGCTGAGCAGCACCGTCGAAGTGGCCGTGTCCTCCGCGACTAGGGCGCTGGACCGGCCCGACGTTCCCTTCATCATCAGCAGCGTCAAGTTCGCGATCAACATTGTCCTGGATCTCTTGATTGTCTCGCCGTTTCACGTCGGGAACCACAGGCCCACGGTGCTACATCAGGCCGCCATTCTGCTTGCTTGTAACCTCGTATCCGCCTTCATCGGCGTCTTGTATTTCCTCTGGCGCAACTCCTTTGCCGTGTCTAGGATCCATAGCTGTGGCCGCGAGTCAACCCGTGCCAGCCTCCGACTGTTACTTATACTGGCGCGCCCTGGCCTCTTTACTTTTATCGAATCCGCAATTAGAAATGTCCTGTACCTTTGGCTCGTCGCGAATATTGTCTCCATGGGATCTACATATGCTACTGCCTGGGGCGTGTTTAATACAATTCGTTGGGGCCTCATCATGGTACCGGTCCAAGCCTTGGAGCAAACGTCACTCACATTCACTGGTCACATCTGGGGAGCCTTTAGAAACAACATTGGGACGTCAACTTTACGGCCTGTTGTGAACATCCGTACAATTTTGTCCATCATGCGCCCTGCGGCAGTATCCGTTCTACTTGCCCTCGTTTTCGAGGTACCTGTCTGCTTGTTCTTGTCTTTCTTTGGCGCCCGACCTTTTGCACGGTATCTTTCCGGCTCAGAAGAGGTCGCCGACGTTACAGCCATGATGTGGCGCACTATCGATTGGTGTTATATATTCTATGCCATATCCACGCAAATGGCCACTGTTCTGCTGGCGACGAGACCGCGATGGTATCTATGGCAGAGTTTGGTGAGCAATCTACTCTACGTGCTGCCATGGGCGATAGTGTGCCAGACTGCCAACTTAAACGCGAGTCAGGCTTGGACCTATCACTCCTTTGTTTTTGGTGGAAGCTTGGTTTTCAGCTTTGTTGATATACTTCTTGTCGACGGTCTATGGGTTTGGGCCTTGCACACTGGCAGGATGAGGCTGGAGACCATCAAAACATGAGCAGATGGCAATTGTGTATTTTTTGCTTATTCTTTCTTCTATTTTCATCATCTCTCAACAACTCTGCGGCATGACGGAAGCGGCAGCATTGTTGAGGGCAGTAGCTACTCAAACACGTAGTCAAATGGTCCGCGCGTGCGTTTGAACGTGTCTTCTAGCCTTGCAAGATTACATGGACTAACTCCTCGTCCACCTCCATTGACTTTCAAGCGCTCCCAGGCAGCATCTGCCTCCCGCTGTGATGTGTGCTTTTGCGCCTGGTCATCTGTGATGGAATTTCGAAGCTCAGTCATCTTCTGTGCGGAGAGACTAAATGTATTATCAGTGCCCTCTTGTCCACTCGTCTCAGTAGTCGTTTGAAGCTTTTCAACAATGCGATCTAGAAGCGCTGGCATGTCGACCCGTATGCGCACAGCCTCTCTGTCCCATCCCTGGTCCTCTATAGTGTGCGTAAGATAATACAAGCATGCGACGCCATGAGCAAGCTGTGACCACTGGAGAAAGGACATGTGGCAAAATCTGCCCGACTCCCAGTCTAGCAGTGCCAGTATGCAATCGGTACTCGATTGGAGGCACTGCCAAAGACTGATGATTTGATCGCTGCGCGCCGTTGTAGTCTTCGAAGTACCGTCCACTATACTCTGCCCCGCTGCTATGCTAGCTGCCATTCTTTCAAATTGACTGATCATTACAGGAACAGTAGAAGAGATGGCATGTGTAATTTGACTGATTCTGGATTCAGTCGAGTAAACGTGCGCCATCGCCAGCTGTCTATTTGTCACCACAGGCCGCAGCGCAGTACGAAGCCCCTGGAGCTCATTCCGTAATGATGTGAGAGACAAGGTAGCGGGTGATATCGCCGCCTCGCTAATTGAGCCCCGGTACTCCAATTTCTGCCGTACAGAGACCTGCGACGCCTTTTCAGCGAGCAGTTGTGATCGAACCAGCAGGGAGAAGTCTCTGTCCGACGGGCAATCCTTGTTGGCGCGAATAGCCGCGAGGCCTTCTTCCATCTGCATCGTCCAATGAAACGTGTTTACGCGACCAAAATACGCCGAAACAGCCGAATTAATAACAAAACATCCCAAAATGGCCCGCCGTCGGTCCAAGAAGAAGTCGCGCCGTGTTGTGGCGCATGCGTCTCGCTGGCGATCATGGCCAAAGAAGTGCGCTGCTGGTTCCATCAGGTGTTCAGAGTCGGTATAACCAGACTCCATCATCTCGGTAGCCAGAGAGACTGCCTGTGTCATGAGACGCGGCATGCTTCCACCATAGAGGATGTGGTCGCCTCCCCAAGCCAAATAAGTCAAGATGGCCAGCAAAAGGCCTGTTCTGTTCAAGTTTGTTGGCTTGTGGTCAAACTCCAGAAGCGATTCACATATCAACCTCATGAGCTCTTGGCTTTGAGAGTTTTTCTCTGATGATGCTGATGCGACAAAGACTATCGCTTTGAACAGGATGGGCCATTCCGTTTCCAGAGCTTGGGCTGTAATTGTGACTGGGAGATATATGAACGGGAAATTGGGTAGCATCAGCGAGCGGAATTTGGCCAAAAGATCATCGTTGTGAGAATTCAATGCCGCCGTTTTGTCTGTCTCAAGGTCTTCGAGGTCATTCTGATCGCCCGCGTCAATATCTACCTCGATGCTGGGCAGGACGAGCTCCTCTGACATTGATTCGCAAATCGGACCAGCCAAGTGTCTTCCACCACGCGAGCGGAGCTCCATTAAAAGGCTGTCAACTTTGCCCTCGAGCTCTTCAATTCGGGTCCTGGACGTATTGATCTTTTTCTCAACGCCACGCGGCCGGATGGAATCCGACGGCTGGCACTGTTTACCGAGACGGTGACACCTTCGACATGCACTGGTCTCTGCCGTGCCGGAAACGGCGACGCATTTGCTTTTTGCCTTGAAGCAATTTGAGCAGGCTAGTCCGTAGGGACCTGCGTGACTGGGTCCTCGCCTATTCATGGCTCCTCGCTGTCGACAATCATGTTGCTGACTTTGTGTCCTAGTAGGACTGCCCATTGAGGCTGCGATCGGGCTCTGCTTATTCGAAGATGTCAGTCTGCCCCATTACTAATAAACTGCAGGTGCAAACCAGGCTGGACATGCGTGTACTGTTTGGCTTACAGAACAAGTGGAATATTCTCTTCCGCGCTTATGGGTGCGGAGCACACCTACAACCCCGAGTCCGTAGTATTTGCGCACTCCGTGGCAAAATGGGGCTGCAAAAGAAGACGATCCGAATTTGCGCGCAATCTCAAGGTTTCCGATTTAATTAGAAGTTCCGATCATTATTCGGTGTAATTTTCTGTCGAGGTTCTGAACCCCACGAGTTGCGCTGTCAGTTACGGCCCTGGATCCGTATGGGACGGACTTAGACGGTGTTTATCCAGTGTCGGAGTCCGGTCTAGCCTGACGCCACGGAACATGTGTCCGGAACGCCGGTTCGAGAACTCCGTGTCTATTCTCTATTTTTACATATTCCATTTTTATTGGCCTTCTTCAGCCTTTTTTGTCTGATTTTTATTTTTATTTTTTGGGTGTTTACACGCAAGCCTCCACCAGTGGGTACCCTATACGTACGCATAGTCACTCCCAGGAAGGATATAAGGCAACATGGATCTCTAATATGGGATAGCAACGTGAGTGTTTTTTGGATTTTCTTAGACCATTTAGGTATTACTAGACAACCACTAACATACTAGCCAGCTATATTAACTAGCTACCATATATTTAGTCAATCTGCCATCCCATCGTCATTTCAGCCCAATTCTGAGGCATCGGCTTTTACTTCTTCAATTACCAAAATTTACTTTGAGAGCCACTTCTGCTTGTGGGCAGTGACAAAGGCCTTCCAAGTGGTGGGCTTGGCGTCCAGCAGTCTGTGGCTCTCTGTCAAGTCGGCACCGGCGTAGTATCCAGGATCTTCCAGCAGTTGCATGTTCTCGAGGAGCTCCTGCGCGGCGGCAGGGGGCAAGAAGGACTTGAAGACCTCGGCGGGGGCCGGGAAGAAGTTGGCGGGCTTGCCAAGCACTTCGGAAAACTCGGCGACAAGAACATTAGGGGTAACGTAGTCGGTGGCGGCCAGGATTTGCCTGCCGTTCGGGGCTGCTTCCTTCAGAGCGGTCTTGACGAATAGTCCTGTATCCTGTGCAGTGTCGAAGACGGGGATCTTGGCCTTGTCGCCCGAGACAGGCAGGGCCAGCGTGTAAGAGCCATCCTCGTTCTTCTTGATCATGTCCAAAAAGTTTTCCATGTAAAAGCCCGGCATGAAAAAGGTGGCGGGGATGCCGCTCTTGCGGATGTACTGCTCAATCTTGGCCTTGCTGTCAAAGTGGGAGACGCTGGGTAGGCGGCCCTTGCTGGCTTCGGTGACGTTGATGAGAGTCGAGGCGATAATGTGCTTGACTCCGGCAGCCTTGGCAGCATCGGTGACAGCCTTGCCCTGGGCAAACTCGGTGTCTGCCGAAGCTGTTTCCCAGAAGTTGGTGACGAGGAAAACAGTGTGGGCACCCTTGACGGCTGGCGCCGCAGCCTCCACAGAGGACATGTCGGCCTTGTTAATAATACATGTCAGCTCTTTTCTTCGATGCCACATCGGCTGCAATGATGTTTCCACATTCCACTTACGACTACCAGTTCAACTCCCTGTTCAGCCAGAGCCTTGGCGGCGGGCTTGGAAGCATCACGAGTGACACCACGGATCCGGAACTGCTTGGACAGGACGGGGTCGGCGAGGACGGCGCGGACGACGGAGCCGCCCTGTTTGCCAGTGGCGCCAAAAACGGTGAGGACTTGCGACATGATTGCTGTGGCGGTGGTGTTGTTGTATTCTTTGAGTTGAAGATGGAAATGTTGGGGGTTACTAGTGTAAAATATGGTAATGGTCAACTGAAGTATTTGTATGGGGTGGTTCGTTGATGGGTAGATGAGCTCTCAAGAAGTTAATTTGGACTGCAGAGGAAGCTTAAACTTCTTTTATAGAGGAAAGCAGCCTACCTTAGCTCATGGTGACAGCAGTGGCGGGCTACAACCCACTGTACATTTATCAGCCTTCACTCTTTGCTTAGCAAACAGAAGAAGGAATTGATAGACGATGCCAAATAAATTCACTTTACTCGTGCAGCAATACAATAGCAGAATACGAAGGGGCATGTGAAGATGCTCTGCTGTCGTCGCAAGTGGATGTTACCAAATGATTATCAAGCCATCATTAATCACGTAAAATAAGCTTGTCGGCTCGGTAATCTCAGGCTTCGCGCTTTCGGCCTTGCGATCACATCGCCATGGATGTCCACTTTCTCCGCCTTTCGTCTCCGTTTGCAGTCCGCTCCGCCTCCCACCAAGTATGTGTGATTAGTTTTACGTGGGATGATTCTAGCTTTGCGGTCGCCTTTTGTGCCGATCCTTCGCGCTTTCGCGCTCTCAGACTGGGCCGGCATTTGGAGGCTTCGATCCAGAATTTACGCTGCTGGAACACGGCGTTAGACGCGTCAGCCAGAGAACAATTCATTCTTAGCATACGATGCGAGTATTCAAGCTATCTTCGGGGTTCCTCGCTTTGCATTTCACACATTTTTTGTCGGTTTCAACCGTGATTCAAGTGAGCCCACAGATGTTACTCACATGCAACAGTACCAAGACCTCAGCCGACGCACCTTGAAGTGCACGTAACAGCTTGGTGTCCAGAGTTCTCTCAACACTTGAGAAACCGATCAAAACATCTAACATGGCTGTCAATCATGTCTTTTCTCAACATTTTTCTGGTGCGAGGCCCCCGGGTAGGCTGTACCGGGGTCCGGAGGCGGAGTGTTTGCGGGCGCTCCTAGTTCGGCAAAGGCCGCTCGGAACAAATATCACCCGCTCCGGACTCCTCGCCGGCCGCTGCGCCACGGACTTCCCCGTCTTAATTTGCCCGCCGCGTTCTCGCCTCCTCATCCCATCTTCATCCATCACATTTCGCGCCTATCCATCTCCCTTTCATCGAACGAACTGTACAGCTGTCGGAAACGGCACGCCTGGCAGCTCTAGCTACATTTCTCCTCCTCTGGAGACTCTTTACCGTAGCTTCTCGATACGCACGCCCAATCTTTCCCCATTCCTGGGCTCGTGATCTACCGAAACGTCATTCGCATTTCGCTGCGTCGCTCGAGCCAGTCCAATCGCTTCTGCAGCGATACACAATTTGATAGACACTGGGAAATAGCTAACAAGGTGCTTGCTGGTGCCAGAGGTTTCGTGGTTGCTTTGATAGTGAGGAGGAATCTGGGACTGTTCGTTTTCCTACTGGCTTCGGCCAAGTGTACTCATCAGCGTGCCCAATCTCCCTTCCATTTGTCTCTCTTTTCAAGTACAATCAATTTATTATTTCCATTTCACCTGAAAAGGCGATTGAGTGCAAGAAAGGATCAATCAGAAACAAAGAAAAAATTATTCCCTTGCAACAAACAAACTGATTTCGGTGCGAACAAAGGATCGATAGCCATTTCTCGACCAAACACACCCACTTCAACTTTGTGATTAACTTGATTCCGAAAATCAAGTTCAGTCGACAGCAATGGCTTCCTCCGTCTTCTTCAAATTCAAGTCGCAAAAAGAGCCCACGAGGGTAGAGTTTGATGGTACTGGAATCTCAGTATTCGAACTCAAGCGCGAAATCATCATCAAGAGTGGCCTGGGGGATGGTACGGATTTCGACCTCTTGATCTACACAGACGATAACAGCGAAGGTGAGTCTTTCCAAAACTCGCGCCGTAAGCAGATAGCTAACCCGTGGCAGTTTATGATGATGACACAACAATTATTCCTCGATCGACTACAGTTATAGCCCGACGTCAGCCTGCGGCCAAGCCTGGCGCAGGCAGGGCAGCTCGATATGTCACTGGCAAGATGCCCGTCGCGGCGAAGAATGCCGGACGAAAAGAGCAGACTACCAAAGTCTCGACATCCAAGACGTCAGGTACTGCCATCAGCCAGATGAACAATGCCATGACGGAGGAGGAAAAGATGGCTGCCATGTTTGCTGCTCAAACGGAACAATGGTCAGCTCAGCAGGAAGAGCTTTCCCAGTAAGTCAAACCGACATGTTGATAGATGGCGCTGAATGCTAACACTATACAGCCAAGCGCCTGTCTTCAAACCCGGTGCCAAGCGACCGGTCAACGTGCCTGACCATGAACCACCGAACGGATACATTTGCTACCGTTGCGGCAACAAAGGCCACTGGATCCAAAGCTGTCCCACAAATGATGATCCCGACTTTGATAATAGACCCCGAGTGAAGCGCACCACGGGTATTCCGCGTTCATTTCTGCAAAAGGTTGACAAGTCTGACATTCTGGCTCAGTCAGAAGGCGACGACTCCAAGAGGCCCTCTGGTATCATGGTGAACGCCGAGGGCGACTTTGTCATTGCAGAACCTGATAAGGCATCGTGGGAAAAGTACCAGGCCAAAGCTGCCAAGTCGGCTTCGGCTTCCAAGGAGACTGAATCCGCCAATAAGGATATTCAGGAACGTGGATTAGAGTGTTCTATTGATAAGAGGATGTTCATAGACCCAACGAAGACGCCCTGTTGCCAAAAGACGTTCTGTAACGACTGCATCAGCAATGCTCTTATGGACAGTGACTTCATCTGCCCCGCTTGCCAAACAGAAGGTGTTCTTCTGGATGACCTGCAACCTGATGAGGACGCTTCCAAAAAAATTCGAGAGTATTTAAAGGAGAAAGAGGCTGCCAAAGCAAACCCACCGACCGCCGCCTCGCCAAAGGAAGAGGCGAAAACCGACGAGAAGGAGGCAGATGATACTGCGACGGATGTCGAAACAACAGGGACACCTGCTGATGCCGACATCAAGCAAGAGCCCCAAGACGGCGAAAAGTCGGAAGTCAAGACAGAATCAGATTCCTCGGAAAAGGCCAAGTCACCAAAATCGGCAGAATCGGATACCGAAACCCTCCAGGAAAGCAACACTGACAGCAAAGAAGTTGAGCTATCCAAGAAGCGACCCGCTGACGAGCTACTTGAGAACCCAAAAATTCCCAAAGGACCTCGTGCCATGCAAAACCAGCAAAGCCAACAAAATATGAACAACATGATGAATGGTGGCATGAATGGTGGCATGAATGGCATGAATGGCATGAACGGTGCGAACGGCATGGACATGAACATGATGTTCAATGGCATGGGAATGATGCCCAACATGATGGGTATGCCCAATATGCCCAACATGCCCAATATGAACATGATGAACATGGGCATGGGCATGGGCATGCCTAACATGGGGATGCCGATGATGGGAATGCCAAATATGATGGGCATGCCTGGGTTCAACGGCATGAACAACGGCATGAACAATGGCATGAACAACGGCTTTGGCGACGGTGGCTGGGGAATGAACATGAATGGAATGGGCAACATGGGCATGGGAGGAAATATGGGCAACATGAATGGTGGATTCCAGAATGGCGGCAATGGTTTCCAGCAACATGGAGGCAATGGAGGAGGCGAAGACGACGCGTACATGCGCAAGCCCATGAACCCACATCGGCAGCAAAATAAGCAGCGTCGCGTACGCCCGAGCGACTACAGAGAGCTTTAGAGGAGTTGCTGAGTCTGATGGGGTTTTGGTGGAAGATGGTATTTTGTTCTTTGATTACCTTATACACATTCACATACAGACACGAGCGCATAGGGAGGAGCATGGCGTTTTCTGGGATGATTTTTTTTTGGATGGGCTAGCCGAGCGTGAGCGGTACGTGGTGTGCCAGCTTCAGGTTTATTTACAATGGCGGCCGATTGTGCATCAATGCAAATTGTTGGCTCGAGAGGTGCACATTACTCTTGGGCGTGTAACCTTTCAACCACCAGAAAGGTGATGAATCTATAAAAGGAAAAAGAAAAAAATAGACACGAAATCACGAAACGCAAAAAAAGAAGAGTGCACCCTGTTGCTTTACCAGATATTTATTCTTAGTGTACTTTAAATTGACTCTCTCTATCAACCTCTGCCCAATGCTGTGTGAATGTCTGTCATTTCTCTCATCAACCGCGCACCCCGTGTAGTGACAACTCCCAAAGTCAGGAACCCATTTATTTTCTACATTTGTTTATTTCATGTTCATATATTCATGTCCAGACTGGCAGCGAGCGCCGTCCATCTGCCCGACTTACTGCGGCGGCACGTAGGGGTGAACCAGCATCTCGCTAAACTGTTCGAGCTTCTCCTTGCCGCGGACCTCGTCGACGAGGAGGGGCATCTTGACGACGTTGAAGTCCTCGGCGTAGAGCTCCTCGTACTGGTCGAGGTACTTTGTCTGCATCTTGCGGCGGGCGGTGCACTGGTCGCAGCCGGAGCCGGGCTTGGGGAAGAGGAGCTGGTTGACGACGATGGAGCGGGTGTCGATGCCGTAGCCGGTGAGCTCCTGGATCATGCGCTCCGTCTCGTAGAGGCTGAGGAACTCGGCGATGCAGACGCAGACAAAGGTGGTGAGGTCGGCGTCCTTGAACTGCGTGTTGACCTCGGCAATGGTCTCGCGCAGCGACTCGAGCTTCTCCATCATGTCGCCGAGGTTCTGGCCGTTGGGCAGCTGGCCGTTGGCGCCGAGGAAGCCGTTGAGCAGCGGGCCGTACTGCGACGAGAGCTGGGAGACCTTGGCGAGGGCCTTTTCGAGGACCGAGGGGAACTGCAGGAAGCGCAGGGTGTGGCCGGTGGGGGCCGTGTCGAAGACGATGGTCTCGTAGGAGAGGGACTTGACCTGCTTGAGGACTTCGGCAAAGGACATGGCCTCGTCGATGCCGGGGATCTATACAGCACCAGTCAGTACGGGGAACGTGTTTGTCGTAGAGAGAGAGAGAGAGAGAGAGAGAGAGAAGGCGGGGGGAAGCTTACCGCAAACGCGAGATCCTGCATCATGCCGCCCATGCCGCCGCCTATGGCGTTGACGTCGTCCTGCTCGGCCTGGCCGGCCAGCAGGTCCTGCATGCTGCCGTTGGGGTCAATCTCCATGGCGCTGAGGTTGTCGAAGCCGTGGACGAGGCGGGCCTCCTTGCCAAACTTTTGCGAAAAGGCGTCCGACAGGTTGTGCGCGGGGTCGGTCGAGATGAGCAGCACGGAGCGGCGCACCTTGGCGAGCTGGATGGCGAGCGAGCACGACGTCGTCGTCTTGCCGACGCCGCCCTTGCCGCCGACAAAGATCCAGCGGAGCGAGCGCTGGTCGAGCAGCGACTGCAGCGACGGCTCGAGGGCGTCGTCGGCGGAGATGACGGCGGAGGACATGGCTGCGCGGGGGGGCGGGGGTGTGGTGTGGTGTGTGGTGTGCCGGTTCTTTGGGTGCAGGCAAGAAAAGTGAGCAAGGAAAGAGATGGGAAAAAAAAAAAATGTCGCGAGCGCAATGGAAAGGGCAAGCAAGGACGGCAAAGGACAGGATGGGCAGTGGAAACTCGAGGAAGAGGATCGCGAAGCTTTTGGTGACGTTTTGTGGGGGGCGGAAGTGGTTTGGTGGCAGCTGGTGCCTTGCGCTTTGGAGGGGCAAAAGGCGGTGCTAGCCACGCCCCTCCAGGCGAACAGCAAGCTACACAACCAGGAATCATATATAGAAAAATATAGTTTAATTATTCTGAGCATTACATCGAATTCTTTATCATTCATAACATCATACAACCATCTACAACAAAGCCTTTCTGGCCCCTCCTCAAACAAATGTACGTAATACAGGCCTTGTCCACCTCACTTACACACCCTCCATTACCCGCTCCTCTTGAACAGCAGCAGCGTCCCGTCCATGACGATCCGCACCCTCTGCTCGCCCTCTGCCACGCCGTGCTCACGCAGGACCGCCTCCATGTCCCTGCGCAGCATCCTCACCACATCCCTCTCCGACCCCGCCGGGCGGTCCGGGTTGGCCTCGCGCCAGCGCGTCACGGGGCTCATGGTGCTCGCCGCCGCCTCCACGACGTCCAAGCCGACGGCACGCTCGCCGCCCTCGACAAACGGCTTGTCGAGGGCCACGTCCCACTCGCGGCGCCGAAACGCGGCGCGGTCGAAGCCGCGCACCGGCGGGTCCGCCGTCCACGGCAGCGGCAGCGCGCGGTAGCGGTCCCGAAATAGTAAGTTGCCCGGCGCAAAGTGCGGCAGCAGGTCGCGCGTGATGAAGCGCTGCAGCACCGCGTTGAGCGCTCCGGAGCCGGGCGTCGACGGGTGCACGACGCCCTCGCCGGGGATCCAGACGGCGACGGTACCCCGCGGGCGGAGGGCGCGGCGCGCGGCGCGCCAAAAGACGGGCATGTCGAACCAGTGCGCGGCATTGGCGACGGTGATGAGGTCAACGGTGCCCTCGCCGATGGCATGCGGACTGTCCAGTTCGGCGCCGAGCGACTCGGCCGAGGCCTGGTAAAAGCCAAGCGGCTCGCCCGTCTTGGTGGTCGCACCGCGGCTCAGCTCGGCGGCGTGCCGCGCCATGGACGGCGAGGCGTCGAGGCCGATGGCATGCTGAAAGTGCGCGCCGAGCGCGCGGGTGACGTTGCCCGGCCCGCAGCCGACGTCGAGGAGCAGCGCGTCGCGGCCGCCGGACGAGGCGTGGAAGGAGAGGACGGCGTCGTAGAGCGCGCGGCTGTAGTCCTGGCGGTGACGGGCGTAGCTCTGCGCCTGCGCCGCGTCGTAGTTTCTAAACGTCTCTTCCTCGGCAGCCGCGGCCATAATGTTGGGGTTGTTGGGTTTTCAATGTAAGCAAGACTGTCCGAGTCCGGCTGGTGGGTGAGGCGGACAAGGATGCAAATGCGGGAAAGAAGACTACATTTGCAACCGCAGCGGAGGAACGGTCATGGTTTATATTCACCGGACTTGTCCTGGTGCTAACGCTAGAGATTTGATAGTTCTCAGCCTTGGAACGACCATGGCGAAGTCGGCCTCATTGTTCTTCATGACGTGCGTCGAATGAGTATCCCCATCTGGCGTCGCAGCCGAGGATTCCGCCACGGCCGGACTCAATGCGGCATAGCGTACCACGCCCGGCGTCCCGGTCGCCCGGATCTAGCGAGCCAAGTGGCCGATTCGGCGACAACGTTGCGATGGGCTGTCCAGTAGCCGAGCTTGGCTATCCTGCCCTGCCGAGGGTGAAGGTCATTGAAGCGCAATCCAAGCACTCGAGTGCAACAGTTGGTTTGAGAAGGATACAAGAAATATCCTTTCCTTTCGATACTAGAGCAGGCTCTGAAAGTACCTCCAAGGTATTGAGTGGCCAGATTCGGCCATGAGAGTTTACATTGTGTTTTCACAGACTCGATTAAAAGATGTGCGGCAACGGCGAATATCTCTCAGAGATGCCTGTAATTGCTCCTAGCAAGTCAGAGTTGTTGCTACTCCCGGCAGGCCCGGAACGACGTCACTCATAAAACTCTCTGCTTGCCGAATCAGCCGTCGTTACCAGCACCCATAGCGAGGAACTGTCGCCTGGTGTCACTCCAGATTCTCGGGAAAAAAGAAATTGACGGAGATGCCAATCTTCAACTCCATCATCTCCAGACTTGCGGAGACATTCAGCCTCGTAATTCCGTCGTGGGGCCAGCAGCACCCCTTGGACAAATATTATAAGTGCTCTACTATAACTCGACAAGTCTGCACCGTGGATCTCTTCACGGCTCGCCGAGTGTTTTTTTCTTCTTTTATTTTCTTCGTTTGCGTGACTTAATCCACCCTGTAACATGCTATAATTGCATAAGCATGTTGTAATGTGAAGCAACTACTTGGTTGGGTGGTGATGATGCCTTAGCGTCCCCCCCGGCCGGCACCCGCCGAGCCGCACCCTTGAAGATGTGGGGGCGCGGGGGAGCTGTACAAGACCTACCTACCCCAATCTTCGTCTATTCTTCATCAACACCTTGCGTTTCCGTCACTACCATCTTTCCTCCTTCTTCCCAATTGAACTCAGCCCTGCCACTCTACCATTCTCCTCCTCCTCCTCCTCCAAACCCCCCCATACCACCCGCCGCCATGGCGACGGAAAAGGACCTCATCACCTGCCACGTCCTCGACACGACGGCCGGCCGCCCCGCGGCCAACATCACAGTGCGCCTGGAGGGCCCCGAGCCCAAAAAGGGCCAGGCGCAGCCGCCACACGCGGTGGCTACGCACAGCTACACGGCAGTCACCGACGCCGACGGGCGCGTCAAGCTCTGGCAGCCCGCCGGCGAGACGCCGTCGCTGGCGGAGACGCTGCGCAACGTCCGGGGCACGTCGCAGTGGCGGCTCACGTTTGACACCGAGTCGTACTTTGGCGAGGGCAAGACGTTCTTCCCCGAAGCCGTCGTCGTGTTTCGCGTCGACGAGGGGCAGCACTACCACGTGCCGCTGCTGCTGAGCCCGTTTACGTTTACGACGTACCGCGGAAGTTGAGACATGGGCTTTCGGAGCACGCACTAGAACGTCGGGGGATAAAAGCTAGACAGGGGACAGATTTTAAACAAAGGGAAATATATGCGAATGTAATTTCTGAAATCATCTACAAGAAAGAAGAAAAAATGGCTTGGCATCTAGCTATTTGATGGATGCAGTCCTTTTCTTTTGGGCGTACGCTGTGAAACCGCCCCATTGAAGAATAAAGTGTAACCCAACTCCGGCGCTTGATTAAAAAAAGAATGAAAGGGGGGGTAGTGGCCGAACGGCAACGAGTGAAAATGATAGACGTCGTAAAAAAGCCAGTGAAATCTGAATGTTTTTATCCCCTGTTGTTTGGGGCTCATTTCTTCTCATGCTCGCTTTCTCTAGTGGTGGTGTCGACGCAACTTGCGAAACAGGCCTGTAGACGACTTGACAGAGGCATCATCCGGCGACGTGGGCGGGGTCTCGTCCTCGCCGTCGCCGCGTCTGCTCGTCGCGAAGCTGTCCCTCACGGACTTGGACGCCGTGGGGCTGGGCGGCGTCTCCACGATGGACGGCTGCGAGTTGTTTTGCTGCTGCTGCTGCGGCAGCACTCGCGAGCTGGCGGCGGCGGCGACGGTGGTGGTGTTGGTGGACGGGGCGAGCGAGACGGCGCTCGGGGTCGCTGCGAGCTGGCTTGGGACGACGCCGTGGCTGAGCGTCTTCTTGTGCTTCTTGGGGCGGTGCAGGAAGGGCAGGTGGCTGCGCTTGATGGCGAGGTCGGCGTGGACGTCGTCCTGGGCGAGGCAGGCGTTGGGGGACAGGTCGGCGTCTGGGTGAGGGAGCGTCGTGTTGCGTGCTGCGTGTTTCTGTCAGTTGCTGGGCCTCCATCTCGAATCGTCGAATGTGGAAACTCTGTTGTCATGGAGGGGGAGGAGTTTGTTGCGTACTTGTGCCAAACGGCTCAGGGAAGCCAGTGTCTCGCGGTCGACGAGGCGCGCGCATCGAGCTGGATGGAGACATGGTTGAATATGTTATGTCGGTGCCGAAGATTTGAATGAAAAGGATTTGCTATTCGTGGTTTTTGGATGCAAAATCGGTCGATAAACTGGTGTTGATTCTTTTTGTTATTATCTCGGAGCAGCCGTCGTTTGCGGTAGGTAGTCGAACGGTAATGGACTGTAGTGTAGGCTTGGCGTGGTGTAGTAGTAGCAGTGGTGGTGGTGAGCTGGCTTCATCGAGAAGCGACGCTTATCAAGTAGCACAGAGAGCGCCCTTTTTGCCGCTGACAGGTTTGGGTATCGAAGGAAAGTCGAGTCCGATGCGTAGTTTGCTCCTTTTTTGCCGGTATATATGAACAAAAAAAAAGAAAAGAGGCGCTCGGGAGACGCGATGAGAGGGCACGAGCGACAGCTAATAAGGAGACAGACACAGACACACGTCAAGGCGGGCTGTGCTAGGGTCCGGGAGACACAAAAAAAAAAGGTTCCAGTTCTTTCTGTTGTCTTTGTGCAATGCGTGCGTGCGTGTTAATCAAATCGGATGTAGCTTGCCGGTCCGGGGGGGAAACTGTTTTGGAAGTAACTACTCTTGGGCGTAGCCAAAGTTGTTGGGGAGGCTTGGCCTGGTTCCAGCGTCAAGCGAGATGACGACGCAGGCTGAGTCGCGGTCCAGGCTGCAGGCAGTGTCGTGGGAGGCGGCAGGTAAGTTTAGGTTGCCGATGATGGGCAAAGACGGGCTTCCAAGCAAGTGTGCACCAAAGGAAGAATTAAAATACGTTGCTTTCCTTGAGAAAGGGGGCGCGCCGCCAGATCAAATACTTTGCGATTTCCCGGGGTAACAGGTACATGGGCAGCTACTCACTGTGGCGGGCCCTTTGGGAAACGTCATTGTCTCTCCACGCCAAGGTTCGTACTTGGTAGGGCCACGAAAATCCTGGCGCTTGCCCAACTCCATGATTGCATTTGCATGAAACTAGGCCGATGGGGGAAAGACACGCACTGGGGGGGGGGGGGGGGGGGCGTGTCCCCCTTGGCGAGCTGGCGACTTGCCACTTGGGCGATGCTGCGTAAGACCGAGGGCGACGAACGAACCAAGCAAGCACAAGGCAACAATACCGACACAAGGCAGCGGCTTGGTGGCTTGGCCCGGCCCGAACAAGGTGGGAAGAAGTCGGATTTCGGCCACGGCCTTGTGGAGAACATGGTATGCGCCAAGCCCATTTTCTTACAGACTCTTGTCGACTGCGAATCAGCATCCACGCCGTCGTTGTCACTGCTGCAGGGATCCATGCCGAAAGTGTTGTGTGTAGTGTGAATGCGCTTCTTCACAGTGGGCAACAAAACGAGTGAATGCCCTCGATCAATTCGAATCGTGGTTTAGAGAGAGATTGCGTGTTGCTCATTTTCGCCTTACAAGGCTACCGACCGGAGATGGGCCGCTTTAGTTAGTTCCTCACCACCACCAGATGGCGACATGCCGGCCAAGCAGGCAACTAAACGTGTCCTAGCTTCATCCAAAACCCAAGCCAACATTCTGGTCAATGGACTACCGCAGTCCCCTACCCGCGGTTGTCCCTGTCTCTCGGCGCGTAATTTTACTGGTCCGTAATGCCAGTGCCGTGATGGACTTGTGCACGTGCGGCGGTCGGTGCTGGAACAAGTTCAAGGATGGCTGTGATGCAAGATTTGGTGTCATGGGCCAGAGGCTGGGACTCTACGCAGGGGGACTTGATCAGGTTGGTGAATATAGCTTCCAGTCTCTGGGCTGAAAAAGGAAAAACGACGCAGGCCGATCGGATGGCTGATTGATTGAAGAACCATCAAATGATGCCCCTCCGAGCGTCTCTTGGGAAAAAAAAAAAAAAAAAAAAAGTTCTGTAGTCATCTGCAGTCAAATCCAACAGTGTCCAAGTTCCCCTGAACTAGCTGAACATGGGCCGACCGGACACTAGGGACATCGGACTTCGGCTAGGGCATCCTGCGGCGAAGCCCGTCATGAAACCAGGCTTCTTTCTTTTGATGATTGCCAATCACGGCAAGATTTCAGCTAGCGCTCTCGACACAGGGGGGGAGAGGAGGCATCGGCAGTCCAAGTTGCACCAGCGTGGCGCGGGCCGACGACGACGACACACCTGCTGCTGCGATACATGTCACATTTTCATCACTCTCCTAGCGGCAAAAACACATGGTCGGCAGTGATTGGCCGCAGGATTGGCAAAACAAAAAGCGCAGCAAGGAACGGGGGGCGTTCTGCAAGAGTGTACATACATGATGATGCATGCGCTGCGCCTCGCTGCGGGACGCTGGAGCGACCAGCCAGCTGGACAAGGGGGGCGACTGGTGTTGCGCTTTGGACCGCTCTGTGCCACTGCTTGTCGAGCGTATGACGTGGGCCGTGGCCCGGAAGCGACTTCAAAATGTCAACAGAAAAGGAAAGGTCAAGGGATTGTTAGAACCAGGCCGTGGCCGGATAGCGGGTGAGAGCTGTTTTGTAATAATAAAATCGTCCTCCAATGCTTCGTCACACAATTGCCATGCCCAGACCGAATAAAAACCGGCAGCATGCCCGTCGCCGATTACGGTGTCGGGCGCTATTTGCGAGGGCTTTTATTTATCTGGACATGGCATCTGGAGCATCCCAGCTCTGATTTCGGCTGATCGCGCCGCGTCTTCTTCCATGTCGGCGTACAGCCCGCTCTCCTTCAAGTACGCCGTATACCGCTCCGAGCTCCGCAGCTGCCGCTCCGCGTCCGCTGCCAGCGCCGCATTCGCGTCGTCGTCAAAGAAGCGAGAAATCACCTCGTCCTGGCCCCTGCCGCCCCGGATCATGGCCGGAAAGATGGACTGGTAAAAGAGGCGCTCGAGCTTGGTCGGGTGGCTGAATATCTGCGCCGTCGCAAAGAGGGCGCCGCACCGGTCGTCCGTCCGCCAGTGGCTCTTCAATTCTTCGTCTGTACTCAGCTGTAGGGCCTTTTGAAAGTCGTCACGAATCACCTTGGGCGGCCGCCGTCGCTCACGCCCGTCATGACCTGTCATCCACGCTGGAGGGGTGAAGAGGTGCTGGGGTACGGTTCCTGCAAACTCCCAATCAATAATGCCCTGGATTTTAAGGCATTCGTCAACAATAATATTAGCGTAATGCAGGTCAGGATGGGTCAGGACAAATGTGTCGCTGTCATCTGACTGCAGGTTGCGCATGATTTCACGTGTCTTGAGCTTCAAGTGGTAAAGTGCAAAGACCTGGTCTCTCACATCGCTCAGCGTGCCATCGATCAACGATAAGCGTGCTGATTTAGATACGCTGTCAAGCTGGTATTTCATATACTTCTCGGTCGTGCATCTTATTTTTGGCCTGGTCGGCTCGTGGCCCGTTGTCACTTGACGTTCGCTTCTTGCCATGCTAAGCAGGCCGCCGACATGAGGGCTGCTAGCGTGTCTCTTGGTGTCTGGCAGAAGGGATCCCGCAACCGGGAATCGAAGCTTAAAAACTTGGGAATAGATGCTGATTAGATCGGAGAAGAGTTCTATCCGGTGTTCTGTCGTGGCGTCGAGGACTTGCTCCTTCGTCAGAGACTGGCCTGGTATATAGTCGCAGAGCAAGTAAGGGTGGGTGACCGAAGGGTCCGTCGTGACCCATGCGTCCTTTCCGTACGCCCATACACGTGGGACTGAAACAGAGGTATGCTCTCGTATATATCTGACAGATGCGAGATTAACACCCAAATTGTGGAAAACACAAAATTTCCCATCACTACTCACGCAAGAGTCGCTACTTCGCTTTGGACTTTGGTCCAGGCATCCCGTAAAGCCGGCTGGAGCGGAATGCGCAGCAGTCTTTGCGGAATCTTGCCAAAGAATTCCAAGCAGATGGACACGTTGTAGCTCTCGCGATCGATGCTGCGAATCTGGCATGGCAAATCAATGCTATGGTAGGATGCGAGCCTGCAGACGGCGTCCTGATCAATAGAAGCAACAATGGCGTCGCAGAGCCTCTCTATCTGACCACTGGTCAAGGGGAAATGTTCCTGCCTGACGTTACGGAGCGGCCAGCATGCCGGCAGTGCCAGCAGAAGGCGGTGCCACTGCCGCTTGATAAAGTCCTGTAACACCTCGAGCGTGTTGCTCATGTACCTCTCAGCGCGGGTGGTAAGCGCCCACGGGTGTTCCGGCATAGTGGGTGGGCGGGTATACAGAAGGGGCCAGCCCGGTCCGCTGTGAATTCAAATGCACGTTACCCACCAAGGCGAGAGGGCCTTTTGGTTAGTTATGGTCTTCTTTGTTGGACTATGGGTGTAGGGAGGGATCGTGAGGGGTGTCCCCAGCCCCTGGCAGGCGGCCGTCACGTGCTGTTGACCTGCAGCTGGCGTGCGGTTGTCCCTGTTGCCGCCATTCGTAACAGATCCGTGAGTCGGCATGGCTGAATATCCCATGTGCCACAGGTGCGGCGAGTTGTTCACGATCAGACCCTTTCGTCTGGTGTGACTAGCACGGGTGCCCACTGGACGAGGCGCTGGAGACAGCGCTGTGAGGCACTAGGCAGAGCCAAACAGCGCCATAATTGCTGCACCGCCACAGCAGCCACACGCCGTTAAAAGCCTTGGCCAGCCCGTAGCTTCCTGCGACGCCACGACGCCACTCTTTACCAGCTCAGCCCCCTTGGAACACGAGTTCCTAACAAAGCCGCCAGCATCGAAGCAACTCCTCGCAACCGCAACCTGGTCGATTTCATTTCGCTCCGAATTCGCATCGCCCCCAGATTGACGCTCCCATCCGTGGATATCGCGCGTCCGTCGACTCTCTCGACATGTCCGACACTCCCCGCGACGTCGGTCAAACCGACTCCCGCGACTCTCACGATTCGAATCCCCCGAACGCTCCGGACAAGAAGAAGAGCCGCCGCCCAGCAAGTCAGTCGCCCGCCCGCTCGCCGTCACGACACCCGGCAATACCAAGCGATCCAGCAACAGGAAGCTGACACTTATTTCGTACCCTAGATACCGCGTTCCGTCAACAGAGACTAAAGGCATGGCAGTATGTTGCACTCGTCTAGCACCCATATTGACTTGCGCCGCATCAGGCGCAACGCTCGCAGTGCCTCTGTGGTCGTTGCCCGCTAACGTGTAGCCCGCAGACCAATCTTGACACCAAAGACGGTTCTGCCGCTCTTCTTCGTCATTGGCATCATCTTTGCCCCCATCGGCGGCCTCCTTCTTTACGCCAACTCACAAGTACGGATGCGCCGGCCTCTGCTTACGCCCGCATCATTTTGCTAATCCACGCGGAACAGGTCCAAGAGATTAAGATTGACTACACAAAGTGCATCGCCGATGCCAAGGATGCCTTCGGAGACATGCCTGCCAAGAACATCGAAATGGCCTTCAAGAACGGCAGCCTCAACGACGTCCAGCCCCAGTGGAAGAAGGAGACGGGCGTCAAGGTCAACCTCACCAAGGACGTCTCGCTCAACACCGACATATGCACCCTGCGCTTCAGCATCCCCGACGACATGAAGCCGCCCGTGCTCTTCTACTACCACCTCACCAACTTTTACCAGAACCACCGCCGCTACGTCGACTCGTTCGACGCCGACCAGCTCAAGGGCGCGGCCAAGGACGCCGGCCAGATTGACTCGTCCAAGTGCACCCCGCTCAAGACGCGCGACGGCAAGCCCATCTTCCCCTGCGGCCTGATTGCCAACTCCATGTTCAACGACACCTTTACCAGCCCCACGCTCATGAACCCGCCCGGCTCCGACGCCCCGCGCGACTACGCCATGAACAACAGCACCAACATTGCCTGGGCCAGCGACAAGGACCTCTACGCCAAGACGCAGTACGCCTACGACGGCGCCGTGCCCCCGCCCAACTGGCACGACCGCTACCCCAACGGCTACACGGCCGAGGACCCCCCGCCCGACCTCAAGAACTGGGAGGCCTTCCAGGTCTGGATGCGCACGGCGGCCTTGCCCGACTTTAGCAAGCTCTACCAGCGCAACGATGACGCTACCATGGAAAAGGGCACATATGAAATCACTATTCACGACTGTAAGGCCAACCCATATCCAGACTATCTATATCCGCTCCCCCGCTAACAATGTACAACAGACTTCAAGGTCAGCGAGTTTGGCGGCACAAAGTCGGTCCTCATCACCACCCGCACCGTCATGGGCGGCCGCAACCCCTTCCTCGGCATCGCCTACATCGTCGTCGGCGGCGTCTGCATCATCCTCGGCGGCGTCTTCACCGCCACCCACCTCATCAAGCCCCGAAAGCTCGGCGACCACACCTACCTGTCGTGGAACAATGCTCCGGCCGCCAAGTCGACCGGCGCTGCCGGCGGTCCTGCCGCCGCCACCGCCTCGGGCCGCGAGATGCGTCCCGGCGAGGCCTAGCTGAACCTCTGACCTGACCAGAACCGATGGCTGAATGGACTTTCCTCTTGAAAAAGAAGGAGTTTTCCCCTGTTTTCTGGTCTTGTATGACTACGTCACAACGTTTTATTATCATCATTAGTAGCATCGTTCTTTCCCCCTTCTTTTACAGTTTTTTTTTCCCTCCTCGGCATGAAATGAGAGCCATGGACTGGCGGAATGGGCTTTTATTTCTTCGCACGCGAGTTGGAAAGTAAAGTGCCCTGTTTGATTCTTGCTAAACCGGGTTGGCAAGAAAATAAAAGAAGAGAGAAAAAAAAATGAGCACATATCCTTTGAAAAAGGCTGGTGGTGGTGCTCTCTTGTCTAGTTTTTTTTTTTGGGCTGGGAGTTTTGCTTCATTTTTTTAACGCGCAGTTTTTTGTTAAGAGATCAATAGAGCTGTCTAAAGAAAACAACACACACTGAAAATCGCGGTGCATTTTGTCCTGACGCTTGAGAGTAAAATTTTTGGAAACGAGCTGAAGATTCAAGAACCAGCCTGGTTCCCATGTAGAGGGTTCTTTTCATGCGACTAACATACAGGAAACGAAAAAGACGACCGGTAGCCATAAAAAAACGTAAACTAAAACCACAAAAAAAAAGCAATCGCGTAGCCAGCCCACTTGCTTTTCCGGCAAAATCACCCATTATACATTTTGTTCCACGTCCCAGCCTTTACTTTCTGCGCTTCTTGCTGCTGCTACGCTCCTCCTCTTCGTCCAGACCGCTCTCTCTGTCACGCTTCTTGGCCTTCTTCTCCATCTCGTCCCAGTCCTCGCCCTCGTCATCGCTGTCCAGCTCGGCGTCGCCATCATCATCACTCGCGTCGCTACCGTACTCCGAGTCATCTTCACTCGATTCCGAGGCCGCCTCCAGGTCATCGTCGTCCACCTCAAAGGCCGACTCTTCCTCCGACTCTTGCTCGCCCTCGTCCTCCGAGTCGGCCTGCAGGAAGGACCAACCACCGTCGACGAAGAATTGGTGCGTGTCGGCCGTGACCGTCTTCATAATTGTTGGCCAGTTGAGGTTCAGGGGACCCTCGCTGTAGGCAATGTCGGAAGAGTCAAGGAAGTCCTTGACTTGGTCGAGGAACTCCACTGGGATTGTGTTGACGGCATATGGTGCGCGTCCAAAGTCCTTGAAAATAAAGACCATGTCAAAGTTCTTGAGACCGAATTGCACACGTTCCAGATGCGCAATTTCGATATCCTCAATCGTGAGTACCATAAACGGTGGTTCTATCACCTGAATCAGGCAGTCTGTCGTAGGCTGAATAAAGACATTGCTCTTGAACGGCACACCATGGAATCCAAGATCTCTGATAGGCATGTCTACTTCGATGCCCTCACTGCGGCCGGCCTCGGCAATCTTTTGCGCGAAACCCTGGAACAGTCTATCGAGTTCAGCGCGACGGCGTCTCTCTTCCTGCTCGGCCTCAAATTCATCCTCGTCACCGTAACGGTACTTGCGCTTTCTGTTGCCAGTCTCGTCGAACTGGATATCAGTCGCTTCCCGGTAGAACTGCACATCCTTCGTCTTCTTCTTGTTGCCGACAATGATGGGGTCCTTGAGGTGGATGTGGATGATGACAATGAGTTCGTGCTGGCACGGCTGGAAAAACAGGTGCTTGACGTTGGAAAATAGAATATCCACACGGTGCTGGGCGTTGAGCGGTGAGAGGTAGCGAATACCGTTCTGGTGAATTTCCACCTTGCCAGGTACGCGCTTGCCCTCCATCGCTGGTCTGATGTAGACATTGTCCAACACAGCGGGTCGACGATTTCTAATTTCTGTGAGCTTGTCCTGTTCCACAACATCCTCCATGTCCTTCTTTTCTTGCTCTTTCTTGACAGCGTCGCGCTTCAAGTTGGAAATTTGAGTCGCTATCTCGCTGTATCTGTCACCGTCCGTAGAACGGAATGTCAAGCTGCGCACAAAGTGAGCATTGGCATCCTCAAACGGCTGGTCGTCTTTGCGGCCGACACCCTGTCCAGGAGACAGGAAGTTGACGCGGAGGAATGAGAAATCATTCTCATCACTCTTGCTGGCATTTTTTATTGTGTTGATGTGAAAAGGCACGGGTCGACCCATGAGGGGCAAGACAACCGTGGCATTTTTGGCATCAACGATAATTTCCATGTTCTTGACACGCAAGGGAAATTGGTCATCTCTCTTGTACGAATCAAAACGTTTAAATTTCTTGACCTCGGCGCCATTCTTGTCGCTCTTGGCCTCTGAGAATCGGACAAGACCCTCCTTTTGCTTCTTAGCGGCAAGCTCCTTTTGATGGACGCGGCGCTTGCCCTCAGCATCGTCGTCCACCTGAGTTGAACGCTCCGAACGAAGTCTTGAGCTTGTAATGTTCTTCTTGGCAACAGCACCAACGCGAGAGTCGCGCTTCTCTTTTTTAGGCGTAGGCTGCTCCTCTTCATCATCCTTGAAAAAGAAGGAGTTGGCGTCGGCACTTGTAGGAGCTTCGGAAGTAAAGACAATGGGCTCGGCGCTTCGGACGCGGACCGTGTCGTTGAGCACGAGTGAATAAGTCTTGGAGCTCTTGTCCTGGGGTTGCGGGTTCTCAATGTCCTGGAATCCAGTGTTGATGATTAAAGTCATGCCGTCCTTGAGAGTACGCTGGTTCTTAGCGTTGAGAACCAGGGTCGAGTCTCGGTTTTCGAGACCAACACCCCAGCCGACATTCTTGAGGAAGTGCTTCTCCATCTCGGGACTTTTGCTCTTGATGATTCCGAGAGCCTTGGCATAAACATCCTTGGCAACAACACCATCGCGTAGCTCCTGGATGACGGCGTTATGGATCTGGTAGAGAAGCTTGTAATTGTTCTCCTGAGACTTGTTCGGGTCGACGAGGTACGTGCGGGCGATGGAAGAGCAGTATGACTTGTATCGCAGACCCATGGCGGCGACAATGATGCCAGGGTGTAGGTTGTCATCGTTGGAGTCGGAGGCGAATCGCAGATCAAATTTGCCACCACTCTGGATGGCAGGACCGAGGATCCAATCGAGCTGAGTGGCATCGAGATCGGCGGGCAGCTTGGTGTTGTTGGGCAGCTGCACAGTCTTCCAAAACTTGTCGTCATCGAGCTTCTTGTCGACCTTGTCTGCGAGCGCAGAGTGCCGAACTTTTTTCTCGGCATCGAGAATGTTGGACATTTCGTCGAGGAAGTAGGGCGTCATCAGAGCAACGCAGGCTTTGGAAGCGGTTCGCATGGCGCGTAGCTCATTCTCGTCTTTGACTGAAAAGGCGTACGTGGAGAGGGCCATGGAGGCATCGACTTCTTCAACATCCTTGCACTTGTCGGCGAAGATCTTCTTCCACTCCTCGATGAATGGTCCCTTAGACGTATCTCGGGCGATGGTACCGACTTTCTTCTACAGACGGAATTAGTTGTCGCTCGTCACTGGCAGTGCGATGACTTACTCCGGATTCATTGATCTTGTCGGTAACCGTCTTCCACAGCTTGGCATTCTCCTCTGCGTCTTTGCCCTTGGAGAGGACCTCGATCGGGAATCGGCCACCCTTGAGCTGTTCAAGGTGCTTAGCTGCGTCGTGTTAGCGGAGGCGACGCGGGCGCTGCTGCCTGGACGGAAAATACCTTTCTTGGGCGTGGTGAGGATGTACAGTGTCTCGGTGGTGAAGAGCATCAGGGTCGTCGGGAACTCGTATCCGAGAAGCCAAAACTATCAAGCCAGTTAGCAAAAAGGGTGTCGCAAAGCTGCAGCGACTGTGGTATTGGGCGTTACGCACATGTATGGCATTGTTCTTGTGGAACTCGGGAATCTCTTCGACCTTGCCCATGAGAACGACGAGCGAGGTGGCGCCCTGGAAAAGGCCGCCATCCTTGGCTCGCAGGTCATTCTTCCATGAGGTGACAAAGGAATTGATGCGCTCTTGAAAGAGCCTGGTGTCGATCTTGATCTCCGCCATCGTGAGGTGTGATGATGAAGCGGAAAACGTGGCAAGAGACCGATGGGTCAAGGATAGCTGGGTTAGGAGCTACAGGCGTTGAGACGCGAGAAAATGGGTGGCGCGTTAATGGTCATCGCGGTCACGTGAGCCGTGAACGCGTTGCAGCCTGCACTTTCCATGCCAACGCTTTCGAGGGATCAAGACGATAGAAAAGTGGCAAAAAAATTGAAACTGAAAAAAATGAGGAGGGGCTTTTCTCACAAAAAAACCATGTTTTGAAGGTGATTCTTATTATTGCGTTTGGTGGCCAAAAAATCCATCTCGCCTACACTTGGTACCATCTTGAGCTGGAGGCAACGCCAGCAAGCCACTGTTAGCTGAGAAGCATCTGAGCAGCAAACATGAGCCTTTGTTGTATTGGTCCTCCCTCGGAAGAGAAAATGATAGCTGCGTTTTCCAGAACATTGCTTAAAGGATATGTCTCCATACTGCTCTGTAACGCTTTATCCTCCGGCGTGATTCCAGACGTCTCTGCCCAGCACCCCACGTCAGATGCTTGCGCGGGCCGCCCAATTCGACACCCGGATAAATGTTAAGAGCGAATGGGAGGGACCTTTAAATACTGGCTCCGACCGCCATGCCCAATCAATCTTCTTCTCACCATGCGCGCTGGTGCGTGCGCCTGTAGTTGCCGGCTCCAATGCCGAGCCGGAGCTACGCCGGTAGCGGCAAGCATCCGTCTCCGCCGACGTCCATCACGCAGGATGAACCGCTTTTAAACTGACATTCTTATGCTCCCTCCCCGTGGCCACATTTGAGTTGATTTGTTTCAGTCATATAAACGAAATCTCACCGTCAACATGAAGATCCCTTACGTCGATAACCCGCCAGAGACTACCACGCCCGAAGATGCGGCCATCGTCGCCCGCATCCAGGCCCGCCGCGCCCCACGGCCGCTCATCCCGCTGGACCTCGCCCTGCTGCACGCGCCGCCCGTGGCCGACGGCTGGAACTCGTTCCTCGGCGCCATCCGCACCAAGACCACTCTGCCGGACGACCTGCGCGAGCTGGCCATCTGCCGCGTCGCCGTGTGCAACAAGGCGTGGTTCGAGTGGGCGCACCACGCGCCGCTGGCCGTCGAGGGCGGCGTCAGCGCCGCGGCGTTGGACGTGGTCAAGGCGGATGCGCTGCCGCAGACGAGGCCAGCGGAGCTGCTCAATGAAAAGCAGTGGGCGGTGCTCAAGTACGCGGATGAGATGACAAGGCATGTGGAGGTCAACGATGAGGTGCATCAGCTCGTGAGGGCACACTTTAATGATCGAGAGACGGTGGAGATCACTGCTACGGTGTGTATTAATTCACAAAACCAGTGCGATTGGCATGTGCTAATAGGCGTGGCTGACAGGTGGCCGCGTACAACTGTGTAAGCCGCTTCCTAGTAGCACTCGATGGTAAGTTGTTTTGATTAAATACATTGAATTTGATATGTACAGCATTTAGGATGCTTGGTACTAACAAGTTGCACTAGTCGGTGAAAAGAATGGGACTGGTCCCGGCGACGTGGCAGCTCATCAATAAATTGCATACCGGCGTGTGAGCAGCCCATACAAAACAATGCGGGAGGCGGGTAGAATGGGGAAGTGGGAGAAAGGGTATCAACAGCTAGAAATTCAACAGAATCCTGAAGCCATCAAATAGAGTATAAAGGGGCAAGACAAATATTAAAAAGAATCGGAGAAGGAGCCAAGTCGGCATCAGCCTGGATAGACTTGAAGCGAAATGACAAGGGGTATCTTGTCTAAGTGAAGCGAAGAAGTGAAGCATAGTGAAGTGAAGTGAGGGCAGTACAAGCAAATCCAAGCAAATCCAAGCAGAAGGCTCCATCCAAAAACCATACTCTCTCGAAACGAGAGGTAGGCCATGCTCCCAAGTCCGCGGATCGTGTCTAGTGACAGGATCTTTCATGTTCCGGTGTATAAGTCGCGCCATGTCGTCATGGTGCGTTGCGTGACCAAGGCGCAAACAGAAATGCAAGAAAGGGCAAAAGTGGTCTAGTAGTCGCTCGCCACATGGCGTCGTTGTACAACAGTTTTCGTCATTAATAAAGTGTGTCTCGTGTGAAATGCTCTCCGAAGAAGTAGGTCGTAGTGTTCGTAAAGGGCGTATGGATTTCGTGAGCCATGAGAGAGCTAGAAAGCTCTTTCCCGTGGCGACAAGGATCTGTCGATGGACATGGATCGCTCAATCGAAGCATGGCGCTGGTGCATGCGCGGCGAGCGCTGCAGCTCATCGACGACGCCGGCCCAGCCCTGGCGTCCCGTAGAGCCCATGTTCTCCCGGTGGCCAACGGCCTGCGTGGTGAGGCGGCGGACAGGCGGCCGCTTGGGGATGCTGTCGGTGGGCGGCTTTCGCAGGACAGGCTTGCTCGGCGTCGTAAAGGCGGGCGACTTTTCCATATCTCTCGGTAGCGGGGGCGGTGGCGGCGGCTGCTTGTCGGCGACCGAGGTGATGATGCCGAGGAAGACGACGAGGAAGCGCATGCGCAGCAGGTCGAGGCGGCGCACGCGATCCTCGAGCTGCGCGCGCTTGGCGGCCCAGAGGAGGCGTGTGCTGGTGCGCATGGCGCTGCTGGTGCCGGCGCCGGTGACGTGCTCGGCGGCAATGAGCAGCGAGCTCAGCTCCTCGCGCAGGTCGTCGCCCGACTTTTGGATCTCGCGGAGGAGCTGGCCGAGGCGGAGCTTGTCCTCGAGGCGCTGGACCTTGGCCATGTCCTTGTCGTAGCTCTCGTTTTCCTGGATAGAAAAGTCGACCGTGTCGATAAAGGTGGCCATCTCGCGCGGCGCGGCCACGTAGGCGGTCCAGTAGGCGCTCGCCGTCTGCGCGAGGACGGCGACGGAGAGGAGAAGGGCGGTCAGGACGAGGATCAGAGCCCACTGGAGCCAGCCCGAGTCGTGGGCCATGGCGAGGGTGCTGGGCGGCGAGCGGGCGAGGAGGATGCGGGAGCGGTGGTGGGAGCGGCGGCGGCAGAGTCGTGGGCGCGGCAGCCAGGCAATGACATGATCTGGTGGTGGTGAGTGTTGGTGTGGTTGGTGGTTGGTGGTTGGGCAGCGTTGGTGGGTGGTGATGTAAATGAAGGAGGTGGTGTGGTGGTGGCGGAAATCAGGGTGACCAAACCGCCAATTAGACGAAAAAAGAGACCCCACAGACCAATGCTTGCTGCAGAACAGTTAGACTGCAGGGAAAGTCAACTAATGCATGCATACAACGCTGTCTCCGCCAGCAAAGAATGGGATGGCTGGGCTGGGCAAATTGGGTTGCTGGGCTCTGCTTTTTTGTTGGCACCCTCTGGGCCTTTTAAGCCGGCGGGCCAGCGGGCCAGCCCGCCCCTGCATCAAATAAGGTCCGCACTCAGCGCTGTCATTGATGCCGCATGAAGCGGAATCCAGTAATAGCGTCACGACCGGTCGCCGTGCGTCAGGTAGGTCATTCTGCAGCTGCATATCCGAGGCGCCTGGGTTGGTGGCGTTGTCCGAACCGTCAATCAGCTTTTTTTTTTTTTTGTACCACGGGCCGAGTTATGTGAATCAGAAGCACATGCCAAGCCCATTGTCTGCCCGCAACAGAACAAAATAGTTCCCGCCGAGGGCCGCAGAACCGCCGCCACAGGGGCCAAAACCTTGTCTCGGGTGAATCTTTAGCGGCCTTCAGCAGGCGCTCCAGCGAGGTAGTGCGCTACAAGTTCAGCTACCAGTGTGTTACAGCTGCCCACCCGCTTCTGCGGAGCCACTCACCATCAGGCTGCCCCTCCAAGGCTCAAGCCCAATACATTTATTGGTGGGGTAATGATTCTGGCAGAATGTCCAACGACTCACAGGACAAAAATTCATTCACACGCAAACGGACCATCCACGACCACCTCACCAACTAGCGACCTCTTCAGGACCACCGCCGTCAGCCCACGCACGTCCTTCCGATTCACAACCACAAACAGAGCCCGTCGACATGGCCGCCGCCGTGGACGCCCCGCCACCCACCGCGGACAGCTTCCCTCTGCCGCTCGTGCTCCAGCAGCCATCCTCGGCGGCGCCCGAACTCGTCACCCAGGGCGCCGAGGGCCGTCTCTACAAGACGACGTACCTACTCCCTTCGGTGCCCTGCGCGCTCAAGTACCGTCCGCCCAAGCCATGGCGCCACCCCACGCTCGACGCACGCCTCACCAAGCACCGCATCCTGTCCGAGGCGCGCATCCTCGCCAAGTGCCGCCGCGACGGCGTCCGCGTGCCTACCGTCTACGCCCTCGACGAGGCCAACGGCTGGCTGATGCTCGAGTGGATCCCGGGCACGCCGGTGCGCGCCAGCATCAACGCCCGGCTGGGAACGAGGACCGAGGGCATCGAGAACGACGAGGCGCTCCGGGGGCTGATGCGCCGCATCGGCCTAGCGGTCGGTAGCCTGCATAAAATCGGCATCGTCCACGGCGACCTGACGACGAGCAACATGATGCTAGATCCCACGACGGCGACGGCGGCGCCGGATGGACATGCGGACGGCGAGAGCCTGCACGGCGAGGTGGTCATTATCGATCTGGGACTGGCGAGCGGCGCGGTGCAGGAGGAGGAGCGGGCGGTTGATCTGTACGTGCTAGAGAGGGCGTTTGGCAGCACGCATCCGCGCGCCGAGTGCGTGTTTCAGGAGGTGCTCGACGCGTACAGGGAAACACACAAGCAGGCACCGGGGGTGCTGAAGAAGCTAGAGGAGGTGCGAATGCGTGGCCGAAAGCGAAGCATGCTAGGGTGATTAGGAAATAAGATGTCTAAGCAATTAAAAGTACATGAAGCATGGATATCAATGTATATAAATCACATGCTTTATGAAATGAGACGTGGTTCCAATTGTCATGCGTATGTATGGATTGAAACAACAGAATGTCAGCTAAAACGACTGTTCCCATTGACATCTCTGCATGTACCTTGGAATATCAGAATGATGCTCGCTACTATCAAAAGACCCGGAGAAATAACCCGAACAATGCACCTAACCCTTTACCCTTTCTAAACGAATTTCCCGACAAGGACAATCTATGAGCCGTAGCTTCTTCCCTTTTGCGCATATATGACGTGTGTGTGTAGCACACGGGACGTACAACTAAATTAGTTGACTAGCTCCGCGCCGGCAAAGTAGCCCTTATTTTCAATGACGCCGCGATCCCGCACAAACGCCACGTAGCGCACCACCCACTGCGGCACAATCTGGCCCGCCCAGCCGGGCTCGCCGGGGTGGTCCGGGTCGGCGAGCACGCCAGCGCCCTGGGGGCCGTGGCCGAGCAGCTGTCGCAGGGTGCCCGGGGGCAGGATGTCTGTGCAGTCGGAGTGGACGTTGAGCTCGATGCCGTGGGCCGTGGCGAGCTGCTTCAGGGGCGGCGGCACGTTGCAGCAGTCCTTGAGGTTGATCTGGTCGACGGCCGGGCGGACGGTGGTGCGGGCCATAAAGTCCGCGAGCTTCTCGCTGCCAAACTCGGCGACGCCGAGTTGGCGTACGCGGCCCTGCTGCTGCAGCGTCTCCAGGACGCGCCACGTAGCGACCTCGTCGTCCAGGTTGCCCTGCTGCGCGTTGCGCTTGTCGGCCTCCCACTCACAGGTGCCCTCAAACGACATGCCGGGGAACGAGGCGACGAGCAGGTCGACAGTCGCGACGCCGAGCTCACGTGTCACCAGGCTCAGCGCATCCTCGACGTAGCGGGCGCGCTCAGCGGTCAGGCTGGCCGTGTCGTGCGCGGCGGCGGCCGGTGGCAGGAAAAAGAGCTTGACAGTAATTTCGTACTGGCTAGCCTCGTCCTGCAAACCGGCGCCCTCCCAGTTGATGCGCGGGATGAAAACGCTGCCGCCAGCGCCGCTCTTATCGACCGCTGTCTTCTCGGTCCATACTTCGACCGGAGGGGGGATCGGGGCCGGGACGTGGCCGTTGGTCTGGGCGGGAAACGTCGCGTAGTCGAGTTTAGCGGCGACAAAGTTTTCGCGGAGCGAGTTGACGAGTTCGAGGTTGGACCGGTTGCCGGCCGACTTGGACTTGCGGATCACCGTAGGACCAGCGGACATGACATTGCTGCAGGAAGCCGCACGTTAGAAACTTTGTTTGCCAAAGTGGTCAAGGATGTTCTGCGCAGCGCTGTGATCCTTTTTTTTTTTTCACTTGGAGTCGTCTGCGCTGGGCGGCGCCGCTCAGTCATGCAGGGTCCTTCCCACCCCTCACTGTCAAAAGAAAAAAAAAATTGGCGGGCTAACTTGCCTGGTAGAGAGAATCAGCTTCGTCATTTTGGCGGGGTTGGCGGGCTCAGTACGCCAGCAGATCTTGGGGAATGACAAGGCAGAAAAGAGGCGACAAGTGCGCAAATATATAATTGGGGGAGAGCAGAGTAATCTGGGGTTCGTTGCAAGGTCAAGTCGGCATGGCCATGTGAAAGGCGCAACCCGTTTTTCCTCGTTATCGGCAGCGCCCCGATGGTCCGATGAGCGGGCAGGTATTGATGATGGGCGTAGCGGCACTGGCGCGCCAAGTGCAAAAAGTGATTAGTAATGAGATGGCGTCTTTTCGGAACGGCAGAGCGGCTTGCTTTCCGGCGATGGTGATGCAAATATGCGGTGTAATGTTGCGCTGCGAAGTAGAAGACGGTGGAGAGAAGACGACTTTTGTTTCCATCTGCCTCGAGTCTGCATGTCGAGCAAGATTCATGGCCGTGTTGCTGTTGGCTGTATATTTATAAGCATCGGGCAGACGCTGTAATAGCCGGACCTGAGCCTCCGCTCTCCGCCTTCCGTCTTACAAGTGGCAGGAGGTTAGCGTGTACAGTGAGTACCTCCAGTGAGTACAGTGAGCAGCCTGGCAAACACCCCGTCGTTTTCAGGGCATCGCAGCGACTGTCTCACTGGAACAGGATAGGTGCCGCAGCGGCATGCAGATTTAAACTGCCGAGCAAAGTCCGCCCCGTCAACGTATTAATTAATACGTGTCATGCAGGTGGCTTGCATGACGAATAAACTGTGATTCAGCTCGTGATATTGTGTCAATTTACTATGTTGGCTAAGCTACTATGCCAGCAACAGATGCCGATGTAGGAATTCTAGCGAAGCCACAGTCCCACTGTTCAGCACGCTGCCAATTCCCTCGAAACGCACCTACAGTGGTACACCTACAGTGGGGTGACATAAATCCTGTCCGGCCTGTTGGGTCTGGCTGGTGCAGAGCGTACTGAACTTCTGTCAGGGCACCGTAAGGGGCACCTTACCGTGCTGTCCAGCCAAAACGCTTGGTGGGGTCACCACTCTGGACAGCTCTCAGCAACAAGCGGAGCTCTCGTCACCAACCATTCGACTGCTGCTAAACAGAAACAATTCCTCACAATCCACAACATCCGCCCGCTGCGTCTCTCACTCTCCGCCTGCACCTCCGCCGCCCGTTGCATCTCGGCGTGTCTTTTCCCACGCTTCTCCGGGTGTAGTGCCGTCACGCACCATGGCGATTCGGTGCGTCACGTCCCTGCCTGGCCGCACAAAAGGAGCGTCCTTGAAAACTGACCCCTCCCAGCCATCTGATTCTTCTCTCGCGCCAGGGCAAGGTGGTACGTGGCATTCATTGAAGAAGCCGTCATCTTTGGCGTACTAACCTCAACAGCGCCTCGCTAAGTGGTTCACCACTCTGTCGCCAAAGGAAAAGGCCAAGATTGTCAAGGACGTCTCCCAGCTGGTCCTTCCTCGACGAACCCGCATGTGCAATTTTCTCGAATATAAAGGTGCAAACAAGTGATCTGATGTTCGAGGCCTAGCCGACTGACTCCATTCATCAGATACCAAGATTGTTTACCGCCGCTACGCCTCGCTCTTCTTCATTGCTGGCTGCGATGCAGACGACAACGAGCTGATTACCCTCGAAATCATCCATCGATACGTTGAACAGATGGACAAGTACTACGGCAACGTTTCCGAGCTTGATATTATCTTTTCATTCACCAAGGCATACTATGTTCTCGACGAACTGCTGCTCGCGGGCGAGCTGCAAGAGAGCAGCAAAAAGAATGTGCTGCGATGCATAGGGCAGCAGGATTCGCTAGAAGACATGGAGGTGAGTCAACAGCGAGATTTTTAGGTCTTTCTGTCCTCTGGATATTTGTTCCAGGATGCTCTTCCAAAACCCTTCTTGCTGTTGCAAACTCCACCATTGCCCTGAATAGCGGCTGATTTGGTCCTGTACCATCCAGGTCGAGGACGAAGTGGCCAGACTGATGTAGTCGGCCAACCATAACAGCCTGGCCAAAGCAGGCCCCGTTGGAAATTGTGTTTTCGTTTTGTTCAAAAGACTGGAGTTTTGGGGACTGATTCGGCGTTGACACTATCGTTACAGGTCTCGGAGTCGATAATGAGAGGCCTCGAGGATGCTGGGTTCGTTTGAGAACCCTTCAAGCTTGCATTGGCTGATCACATGGGACAAAGACCGACAAGAAACAAAGACGCAAAATACAAAAAGTCTCAGGGCACTGAGCATCTCTTCGATGAGAAGAGAGGGCGCAAAGGAGACATGGGCACGCGGGCAATGGAAAGGATTGCTTTGGACGCGCGACCCGGTTAGCTTTGTGTATATATCTTGGAGAGTGGAAAACCACTCTGTTGATACAAGAGAACTAGATTTACCGTGAGATTGCCGCTGTCGGAATATATGTTCTTGTCAGTGGCCGTCTACAGGCTGCTGGCAGGGGACAGACGGGCGTCGCATGGAAAGCGAGATGCAACTCTTCTGGAACAGAGAATGCAGTCGCGCCTACAATGACAAGAACTTTTTTTCTTCACCACATGTTTTACCAGGTTGTTGATTTACTAACTGATTGACTTTTCTTTCACAACATACCAAGCTGCATTTGTTGATGGCGCAGGCAACGGCACACAGGACAATGTGAAGAGAAGTGAAACACGACAGCAAACCGCGACAGCAAGACGGATGACGCCGCAACTGCGCGTGGCAGGAATTAGGGATGCCATTCGCCATGGGCACCAGCGGTGCATCGAGAGTTTGCCATCGGTCCACATGGGAAGGCTCCTGCAACGTCGTTGGCGCGCTGAGCTGGATGGGCACGCGGCGGCCGGACTCGGACATTGGCGACGTATTCGACTGGGAGAGAGGGGAAGCGGGGAAGCTTGCAAATGTTGCACAAGGATGACGGGGAGGGGCTTATTATTACAGCGGATGTGTGGTTACCTACAGGGCTGTGCCACGGGGCACATGTGCTGGAAACTGGCTCCCAACGCCTCTTGTGCGCCCCAACAGCCTCTGCGCGGGCTGCCGAAAGCGTCGCCTCAGAGCGTGGCTCAGCGTATCAGCACACCATGGGCGCGCCCCACTTGGCGCAAGCCGCCTGTGCTCTGGCTCTGGCTCTGGCTCTGGTTCTGGCTCTCTGCCCATCCCGTGCCCATCAGTCGCGCGCAACGCTCGATTCGTTAGCCGTTGTTCCAAAACGCTTCACATGGTCCGCAGCGCCTTCTCTGCACCCTCTCGCCTTTACCGGCTCTTTGCCTCTACCACGACCTTGCCTACTCAATTACTGACGCTTCTTCTCTACCCTTGGCGGTACCCTTTGTTTCTTGTCGCATTACACTACTGCAAGCACCCCTGTCAGTCGGTGACGAGACAACAGCACCCGCAAGCACGCCTCGACCGCCGCCGGCCTGACCGATCCCACGAGCCCGACCTGCATCTCCCCGCGCCGTCGCTCTCATCGCCCAAATCGATATCGGAACAATCTTGCAATTCATCTCCATCAATTGCACGCGATCTGCGACCCGATTCCGTCGCTTGCTCTCGTTGCGCGCAACGCCTGTGTTCCTTCTCCCTCCGCGCGCGACTTCCCCCGATTGATCCTCCAACCGACGCGGTTGCCGCCTCACCGCATCGCGAAACCAATCTCTCTCTGCTTGCCATTCCGATATTTAGCTGATATCTGAGCTTCGCAACGACTTTAACCTTCTACAACCTTCCTCGACCGCAAGTTGCTTCATTCTCCGCCCCGTCTCTCTCCGGATCGACCACGTAAGCGATTCACGATGAAGGTATGTCACATCTAGCACCTCCCGCGACACAATCAAGCAAGTCGCGCCCTGTACCCTGCGACATTCTAACGTATTATTTCAGTATTTACCTGTACCGGATTTCGAGGCCGTTACCGGCGCTCTCAACTTCAACACCCCCGACTGCAACGTCACCGGCGGCTGCGATCTCTACACGACAAAATCCACTGGCTCCGACAAGAAGCTTTACAAGAACATTGACAAGGACCTCAGCTCCCAACATGAAGCTCTCGTCAAGCTCGGCGCCAGTCTATCACCCCCTGAACGCGAACACATGCTGGCCACATCACCATCCATGCAGCTCTTTTCCACATCGAGTCCCTTCGGCCCTCTCTCCGAGCTCTCCAGTCGCCGCACATTTGCCTACATGATTGCTACGTTAAATGCTTCGCACCCGCACTACGACTTTTCTAACGTCCTGCGCCCCGGAGACTTCAAGCGCGAGCGCAATCTGCGCCGCGTCATGGCCAACCTCGACTCGATATTACAAAACGTCCGCCCATCATCTTCCACCTTTGAGCCCACATCCCTCAACTCGTCATACGGGTCTGAGTCGGGCTCTTTTTGGGGCCCGCAATGCTGGGCGCTGATTGACAAGGAAATGCGCCTCAACGAGTGCACCATTTTCCGATACAACCCCGACACAGACCCCTTTGAGGAGGACGAAAGCGCCATCTGGGCTGCCCACTACTTCATCTTCAACCGTGCCCTGAAGCGTGTGGCGTATCTCTACGTCCGTGTTGTACCTGTCATATCATCACAGAGCCCAACGCTGCGGCCCACGCGCGTCGCCGGGGGCCATGGGCACAAGATTGGCGTGCTAGGCGGTAGTGGTAGTGGCGTAAGCCGTTCCGCGGGTGCCGAGAAGCGCGCGACGTACTGGCTAAGTGATCGCGACGCCGAGCTGGTAGTACCGCCGGAAGACGATGACGAGGCTGGTGGTGATGGTCTGTACTGGAACCGAGGGGAAGATGGGGATATTGTTGCCTTTTCAGATGATGACTATGTGGAAGAGGAAGAGGATGACGACTTTGACGACGTGGATATGCTAGACACGCCGAGAGAGAGATTTATGAGCGAAGATGTCGCTGGCAGAATGGAGATTTGAGCGCCGACGAGAAATCCGAGGGTCAAGGTGTTCAACAACCGACCATGTTCTCTCGTTTAGCACTAATGACGTGTGTTGTGATTTCATGAGCAGTGTTTCTGCAAGTTGGGGTTTGGGGCGAGGAACGCAGCATCGGCGCATGGTTTTCAATTGTTTTTGCTCTTTGCACTTCGCTTCTCCGTTGATCTTGTCGGTATACGGGGTTTCCATGTTTTATTCTACTCTGGCTTGTGCGCTTTTACGATGCAATGGTTCACACGTTTGCTCTTTTTTTTTTTTTGCACGGTTCTTTTTGGCTCTCGACGAATACCCCCGGCATAGTGAGATATCAACACATGATGCCGGGAGAGAAATCAATGCTCGACTGCTTCTTGTTGCTTTCTTTAACGCTTCTAATCTTACTTTGCACCCCCTTGATGTACTTATTGTCCTCTTTTTTTCCTCGATTTGAAATCTTTATATTGATTATTGGAATACGATTTCTTCTACGCAAAAAACACAATTAAAAAAAAGCATGATGTCCTCCAGTTTAGTCGATTGTGCCTCAAATTTGCTAAGCCGTTGTGCGCCAGTTGGACTTGGCACAGAGCATGAGTAAAGGTCAAACAGGTATATCGGTAAACACATTCTTGTTTAAATTAATATTCCATCTAAATCATATAAGTCATGTCTCCAAAAAGGAAAGGAAAGGAAAATAAGAAAGAAAGAAAAAAGAAAACCAGAGCAGTCCGTAAATACGCAAAACAACATTGTGAAATAAAACAAATGAGCATGAATACTATGGTATCAATCGAGAGAATGGCTGCATGTGGCCTCTCAAGATAAGAAAACAAAAAATAAAACCCAGATGTCAATCGAGGAACAAGAAAAGAAATTTGACAACAAAAAGAAACGATCGCAAGGATATAATACGCTAGATGATCAAGTAAAATGTGCTTTCCCTCCACCCCCGGCGTAAAGTTCGACATTAAAAAAATATTTCTCCTATCCACACGCAGAAAAGCATCAAACTGGGAACAAGATATAAAGCCACTTAGGCTGCCGTCTTTTTGCGGCGGCCAAACATCCTGCCCAGACCACTGCTCGGCTCCTCGACGCGAATGGGCTGCACGGCCGGCGCCGGGCCGCCGCTCGGAGGACCCGAGCTGCGCAGGAAATCGGCCAGGTCCGACGTCTCGCTCCTGTACGTGCTCGCGGCCGGCTCTCGCGGCTCGAACTTCTTCATGGTCACGCGGCCAGTCGGGCCAGACACGGATGAGATGCGCGGGCGGCCCGTCGACTGCGGCTCCATGGCGCCGTACTTGTCGTAGCCGGTCGGCATGCTGATCTGGATGGGAATGTGCCCGCGATTGCTGGCGCGGCTGCTGAGAGAACGGCCATCGACTGACGCAATCGAAGCTGTGTCCTTGGCGGTGTTGCTGCGCGTGAAGCGGCCGATCAGACTGGGGGCGCTGGCCTTCTTCTTGGGCACCTTGTAGGTGGTGGCAGGTGGCTCAGCCGGCGGGTCGTAGTTGCGCAAGAATTCCGCCAGACTCTCTTCCCTCTTCACCTTTGCAGGCGGTGCTCTTGCCACTGGCATCACGTCTTCCTCGTCCTCTTCCTCCTCGTCGCTCAAGTCGATGGCGTAAGGATCACGGACACGACGAGTCTTGCGCTGCGGCATGGGCATATCATCCTCGCCAAACATATTGGCGGCCTTACTGCTGCTGCCCCTTCCCTTAAGAAGGGCCGAGCTCGAGTTCATAGAGGATTGTACCGAGTTATCCGTGACATTTGTCGATGCTTGGCTGTAGCGAAGGTCAGGGATGTTCGCATCCACGGCTCTGCCACCAGGAACCCCGGCCAGCTGATCCGAGTCCATGGTCGTTCGGAACGGGGCAACATGGCGCGGGATGCGATGGTTGCTGGCTGCGATTGGCGGGCCCTGGCGGATGAAATCGATGAGGTCGCGGGTATCGTTCTTGCTCGTTACAGCGGCATCACGCGGCTGGAAGCGGCCCTTGTTACTGATGGTTGAACCCCGGCGACCCGAGGCGGGTGCTCGTGGTACGGGTCCAGAGAGTCCTGCCTTGTCATTTGATTTGCGCACAGGCGGCTGCTTGCTCTCAGGAGGTGGACCAGTAGACTTGATGAACTGCGCAAAGTCGGATGTGGTCTCCCCCGGTACCCGTGCATCTCTTGCCTGCGGTCCACCCATCCTGCCGGTGGTCACAGCCATACCGGTCGGGGCTCGAGGAACAGGGCCAGACGGCTTCTTCTCTACAATAGTCGCGGTTTCGAAACCTTGACCTCGGAAAGTAGACGGTGAGACACTCACTGTCGGCGATGGCTGTGCGGGGTTCAGCGAGCGTGAGTCTTCGCTTCTGCGGGGAAACTTTGTCACTACTGGACTGTCAAGCGAGCGCTTGGAAGAATCGGCGTGGCGCATGCTTTCTGGAGTCAGCGTGTAGGTAATGGTTTGATTGCTCTGTATGAGCTCCTCAAAATTACGTGCAACACTCTCAGAGCGGCTTGTAGAAGAATTGTCCTCAGACGACCGCACCACCTTCATTTTTCCTGTCACCGAGGAGCCAGACGAGCCCGAGGTGTGGATGGCTCGCGGGGGAACGATTGAGTGTAGGGCTGTAGGGTACTCATCGTCATCCACTTCCGTGCGAAGCTTCTCAAGTGAGGTGGGCGCCTTGTTGTCCCTAAATCCGTGGAGATGTCTGGGGCTGGGAGAGTGGCCAGGCGATCTGGTCTCCGGAACAAGAGCCCGATTAGGTACAGGCTTGCCGTCATAAGAGGTGTTGACGATTCTGGGTGAAAGAGGCTCGCGAGTGCCAGAAGTGTCTCTAGTAGCCTTTTCAACATCAAGCATCATTGGAAACTTGGGTTTCATCTTGCCTCGGGACTCTTCACCTGCATGAGCAGCTAGAGGAGCACTGGCTTCGATGCTGTCTTTCCCGACGGCGCTGTGATAATCCGACTCCTCGGACTCGGAGATGGTAGCAGCATTACGGGCAGTTGGCTTTAAACGCTCCAACTGTCCTCGTGCAGCTGGCGAAGTCGATATGCTCTTATCGACGGGGCCCGAGCCAGGGTAGGCCTTGGTTGCCAGAATAGCTCCGGTTGCGCCGGCTGCAGCAGCGGCACCAGCTAGAGCTGCGGCACCAGACAAGTGGAGAGAGCGGCGGTGCGCGTTCTCCATTGTTACCGGGCTTCTCGGCGCTTGGACATCAATGATCCGAGCTGAGTGCATGCTGGACGTGCTTCGCTTGTGGCCTTTCTTCGCTGACTCGCCCGAAGATGAGGATGGGCTGCTGTCGACGGAGACTCTGGACGAGGTTACGACCTCAGCCTTTTCGAATGTGGCAACCTCTTCGGGTCCGTCAGAGTCCCAAGCCGAGTCATCTGCAACGGAAGCCTTGCTGGCCTTCTTGCTGATCCTATCTCTGGGCGTAGTCAGGCCAAGTCCTGTTGGTACTGAGCCTCTGGGTCGGTTTGTTAAAGGTCCATCGTCATCGCTCAGATCGGAAACGAGCCCTGCCTTGGGTTCTGCATCGTTTTCCTTGCTCAAGTCCTCGTCAAAACTGGGCTGTGTTTCCACAAGCGCCTGTTCTTGTACCTCGGCAGATAAGAAGGGCAGCGCACTGGCATTTGGCATCGAGCTGGATCTCTGACGGGCTTTAGGAGATCCGTTACCGAGATAGAACTCCTGTCCAGCTGCCGCCAACTCGAGCAGGCCTGGGAACTTGATATAAAAGCTCCTAGGCCGTGTGGGCACGAAATGGTCGTTGTCAGCCTCCGATTCCTCGTCGCTATAGCTGACAAGACCAGGAACTTCAATTTCGTCCACGTCTCGATCTCCAATAGGCAGCGGGATATCAGCGGGCCGGACGTCTTCCACAACTGTCTTTTCTGCGGGCTTTTGCGCTCCAATGACCTCGTCATCCTCGGTCACAGTAGGTGACTTTGGTGACACTAAGTCACGGTTCTGACTACCGTGCCGAGAATGCCCAGAGACACGCGAAAATGGGCGGGGGGTGGTGTCTGTGATAGGGTTTCGAAGTCGCTTCTTCCAGCCACGCCAGAGACGGCCTAGGGTTCTATCCAAAGCAACGCGCTCCATATCAGCGTCTCCGACAATGATTTGATCAGCCATGTCGCCAGACTGTCTGCTGCCATCTTTGAGACCTTTTTCGATATCAGAACGCACGCGGTGGTAGGCTGCTTGGCCAGCTACCGTCAAAGTAAGCTCGCCCATGTATTCGATTACAGAAGTGAGGAAAATTGCAACGGCTGGCGAGATGACGTCTGAAATTTGCTCGTCGACTCCGACCTCAAGATCCTCTTGCTCCATGTACATGTCTTCATCCTCCTCTTCCATATCACCCAGGGATGAGTAAACCATGCAACGGAGTCGCGTACGCTTCCAGACGAGCTCTACATCCCATCCACGAGCAGAGCCCTGTGGTTGTACGTAGTCGTCTTCATCAGCACCACCCAGGTACTCGCGCAGCTCCTCGTCTGCATTGACGATGGTATCCCTGGCAAGTTTAGGCTTCAAAATTTCCGTAACAGCTGGACGGAGCGTGGACAGGTTTGTTGATCTTGAAACTTGCAGGAAGTTGAAAAGAAGCTGGTCGAGGAAGTTATTTACCAGCTCCAGAGCTCCGTCCGAAACATAGACGGGCGCATCTGAGGGCTCGATACCGTTTTGGTCATACCAAGCGTCAGCGTGGCTGTCATGATCATTCGTGACTATTTGAGCGGCTGCGGAAGCGGCAATAAAGGCGGGTTCTGGGGATACCGCGGTCGGGGGTACAGCAAGACTATGGATATTGGCAGTAGACGGTCGATCGCTCGAGATGCTATGCGCGCGAGATCGAAGACTGGGCGACGTCAGGGCAGAGGCTGGCCTGGGGCTGTTGTGGCCGTCCATTGCGAGAGGCTGTCTTCAGGGTCGTTTGAAGCTTAAAAGGGGTATCTTTGGTGAAGTAAATGGAAACTGAGGATTCGACGTTTTTAAAAACCCCCAAGGACCTGGCGTTGTTAGGCGGCGACTAGGAAGATGCACGAGGATGTTGCACCAGGGTCGCGCGAAAGCAATCGCTACGTGTGAAATGAGCTTTTGCCGTACATTAGCAAGCAGCCAAGGGAAGCAATTGAGTAGAAAAGGACAGAGAGAGCACGCGGGTGGCCAGCAGCGCAAACAAGCCAAGAAATTGACAGCGAATCGGTCCCACGATTGGCCTCGCCGAAGACAGAGCGACAGGGGGGGGTTTTGGAATAAGCTTGCAATGGGTGGCCCAGCTGGCTGGATATAGATGAGGGTCGGCAGTGGAAGACAGGGGGAGTATTGGTTTGATATATAGGCTGAGGGAATGGAGCGTCTCCAGGATTGGGCTGCAAAGTCGGACGACATACGTTTGCACTTCTTTAATTAAGCAAGCAGCAGTGGCCGTGTCATTTCGTCTCTGCGAAACCACTGGGCCAGATAGGAGCTGGTGCGTGGTGGACGGAACACAGTGGTGTGGGAGACAAGTCGAGGCAGGTCTGTGCCGATAGCCAGACAGTCGATAGTTGCGAGTCGGCGGACGAAGGATGAAGCCGGCGACAATGGGCGGAGAGGAGGAGAGAGGAGAAGCGGCCGTGGAGCGTAGGTCAAAGGCGAAGAAGTAGGATGAGTGATGAGCGCAATCGAGGAGCGCAGGTGCTTCTTTTTTTTAGTCTTGTTACGTTGGCTCTAGCGTCTTGTCCTCCGCCTGCTCGGGGTGGACGAGCGTACATACGGGCACCCCTCCAACCCTTTTCGCTAGCGTCGAGACCAAGGGGAGCTGACAGGGGTGAGACCCTTTGGCTTTTCGTGGCGAGCCGGGCGTGGGCCTGCATGTACCAGACTGGGAAGGCAGAGAGTCAGTAACAGTCCATGGAAGGCTGCTTGGCTGTTGGGTGACCCAGTTGGACGGGCCACCGACTTCAGGGGTGGTGGGGAAGATGTCCAGTGCCCACGCTTTCATGCAGTTCTGGGCAACCTGGGCCATGCATCTGGGGGGCCTTTTGAGCAAGACACTCTCGCCTGAGGCCATGCAGGCTCGTCGCCCGCCGAGTAGGACCACCCAAAACCCGTCAACCGGAACAAGCGTGGTCGCAGAGGCAGCTCCGTATTTGTACGTGCCGGCATCGAGAAGAGCAATCCGAGAGGTCGCACGCCGCCATCAGCACAACAGTTGAGCAGATGAAGCCCCATGTAAAATTGGCTGCTGGGAGCCGGCGCGGCAGTCCCCTGTCCGGCTCATCTGTTCCTTTCGCAGCGCTGGTGGTGTCTCCGTAACGGTGGGTCGGCCTCCCGGACTAAGACGGCGTTTCTCACGAGCGGGTAAGGGGGCGTGGAGCTGTGATTTGATGGATCAAAGGCGAAGCATTGAGGGCGCGGAAGATGGAAAGAAGCAAAGAAAAGTTGACAGAGACGGAGCGAGAAGCAATTCTTGTGACGAGAAGCACGACGGCTGTCACGGCCTAGCGAAGTTGATGCCTGGCAGCTGGCAGGCCAAAACTTGACAAACGGCGACTGGCAAGCATTATCGACACGGTTTTTACAGAGGGCTTGTGCCAGCGTGGCACGTCTTCAGCGCTCGACAGATATTTACCCAAGTTGCTAATAAGGTACCCGACCACGGTGTTACAGTGGTGGTTCCGCTAGTTCTACAAGGCGCCTACAGCCCGCTGGGAGGCTTGTCGTCAGGGGCACGCTAGCAAGGCAGCGAGGTACCTAATGCATCTCTGGTACGTGCTTTGCTGCCTTGTAGGTACCTGTCTCTGCGTGTGCCAGCAGCTGAGCCACCATGTGTACCTCTTACCGTAAAGTAGTTTGCCTACGAGGGTACTTCCATACCTTGGTCGGTACCGAGCCTAGTTTCCGGTGAGGTGTAGCCCGCATCCCCACACATGCACCACGGGGTCAGCCACACCTTGAAGCCATCTCCATCTCCAGAGCGAGGCTGCCCGAAAGACGGCACTGTCGTTACACCACTAGCACCCGTCCTGCCACAATCCAGTCGGCTCGACTATTCAGCCCGATGCTGCAATCGGCATGGACAGAGTGAATAGCTCTTACTCAGAATCGTGTTTCCTAGACTGCGTGCGGGCGATCGATGCCCAGCGATGCAGGCTGCCAACGTAAGCATGCCATACATGAGGGCGGCAGGCCCGGCTGCACGATATTACTGGTGGCGGCAAGGTACATGTTGGCTCAGCTTCCGGCACACCCAGAGATGCAACACCATCACTCTCGTTTTTCGCTGGCACGCTGACATGACTTAGACTGACATTACGTGGTGCGCCAATCCGACATGATGCACCAGTGCAGGCCAGGAGGTTCTGACATCATAGCCTCGACCACAAATGGCTCAAACCACTCGGGAAATACATCAAGGTCGCCGCTACGGCTCAGTCCCGTCCATTGCACGACAGAAATACATCCCCAATATCATCACCTAACCCGGCGCATCCCGTCCCGTCCCAATGCGCCGCCGCCGTATCAGGTTACAGCACCCTCCACGAGCCTTGTCGATGTTGCGCCAAGAAGTCGCCGATATGTGCCAGTGTGCCAACTACCTTGGTATCCCAATCTGTCCTGCTCTGGCCGGCTTGCAACTCGAAACATCTTCATCTGCAAGTGCGACGCCGCATCGAACCCCTCGATTCGCGCTGCGTCTGGCTAGTCGGTCCCTCTGCACATCTGCTCCGTACTCGGCAGCTAGGCGGCTGGGGTAAGAATGATCCCCATCCTGGACGCTGGGAATGGCGCAAACAAATGCTTCCAGTAGATTTCCTTTTTGTGACAAGTCGAATCCACCCATGCTCGCCCATCGGCATCGTTCGCTGCGCCCTCGAGCAGGAGCATGGCACCTTCATCCTGGCTTGTCATACTCTCGGTGCGAACAAGCGGCAGCCTCAGCTCCAGCGTCGTCACCCGCTTTCGCTGCCCAGGCTCGCGGCTGCTTGCAGGATTACGGCTTCTCTTTTTCCTTCCCCGGCAACAGCCGGTCACTCTAACCATTCATTGCCAGGCTTTTGCCCACCAGGCTGGCGCGCTGTCCCGGCTCACCAGAGTCACCACAGACGCCTGAAACCAGTCCACTGTCCAAACTCCCTTGTCTTCCTTGGTTCTTTGCTGTGCAAGTCTGCATTCACGCACCCAACTTGCGCAAGGCCTCGGATGCTTGGTCGCTGCGCAGCACTGACCAAGAATACAATTACATGCTCCACCTTTGGACCGCCTCGTTGTCGGTCGCTTTTTTACTCAATTGAGCGCCCCTGAGGCTAACCAAGTTCTAGGAAACGCCGAAAGGGCCATTCAAACGGATGAAGGAAACTTTAAAAACGTTCTTTCAGCTATCTGCTTCTGCGCCTTGCCCGCTGCCGCCCACCCAAGCTGCGTTTGACTTTTGCCAAGTACCGTGCTCATGAGCCTAGTGTGGGTGGCCCAAGTCACTTCTGCACAGACGCTGCGCGAGGTCGATCTACGCCAGGGCCCATAGGAGTCTGTGTAGTTACTCCGTATTTTCGCGGCCAAAGCATCAACCGAGGAAACACATTGTATTCCATCTTGCACACTGAGAAACCATTTCATCGCCAGCTTCAGGTGCGCAGTAGTATCCCCTCACTCCCCTGCAACACGCCATCCGAATGCATCTGTGGGCAGTTGAGTGCAGCTATTCGGAAAATCTGCTCGAAACGTGTACAACGACTGATACAGTGCACCGTTTAGTTTTATTTTGTCAGCCGTTTTGTTACACCGCGCAGTGTTACAGTCCGATCATGGTGCCTAACAAAGGTCCTCGCCTTGCTTCTTTGCATATCGGCACTGAGCTGTCACAGCGGACCTGTCTCTTTTATTGCTTCTTTGCCGCCACAACTGTGCTTTTTCCAGGTGCCAGGAACCTCCTTTTTGCTTTGGCGGGTTGCCATTGGCGCACCACCCCACGGTCAACACCGGACCACCGGTACACTGCGCTGACACCATGTCTCACTTGAGGGAAAAAGCAAAGTGCCGCGCCCGTCCAAACTTGATTCTTATTATCTTCCAAACCCCTGATGCGGCCGCATTTCATACATCGCCCGGCCTGGGGCGCACTGCACAGCAACTCGTCCCTCGTACAAGTCAGTAGTCCCACCCCCCAGACTATTGAAGCAGCGAGACAGCATTCGGAGAAAAAGAACTGTGCGATTCAAAAGACCGACGCCAACTTTGATTGCCAGTAGAATTTCAGAGTTTCTTGACATAACCAGCCAGTTCACGTCTCATGTATTAGCTATTGCTGTTGAGAGTCTCGTCAAAGTCGTGAGACATCAGACAAGACTATCCCCGCGAGAATGCGCCCTAGAAAGAGGCCATTCCGTGCTACACGAGGCTTTTGCCTGCTTTTCCCTTGCCGAAAACAGCCACACAGCGTGCCACGTGCAGCAATCTTCACGCAGGAGTCTCATGCAGGAGCGAGGGCCATTGCCCAGGCGTCGTTTGGTAAACTGTTTGGCCATGGTTTGTTGCTGTCGATGAGCACAACTCTCAATACCAGACACAACCTGGCTGACGCTAAAACAATAGACGCGCACACTGCTAATCAGAGATAAAAAAAACAAGGGCAATACATATGATCCATGTACATCAATATCTGCCGTCCAGTATGCGCGGGGTATGCCCCGGATGGGATGATATGCCGAGCTGGCAATGGCAAGCTTCTTTTTTTGAGACTCGGCAAGGGTCCCAGCAAAACGATGAACTGTAATGGTCCGAGCACGCATTGATGGTGCACCTCCGCCACCGCTTGTGTTACGGCAGGCGCAGAATTAATTAATCAGGACATTACACTCGCAATTTTGTTCATTCGTGTCTTTTCTTTGCTGGAAATGGGGCAAATTAATTTCGCGCGGAATAGTCACCCGGCCCGCGCCTTCCGATGGACTTCGTGCGAGATTCGATGTTTGCTGTCGTGGGACAACCAATGGCACACCCAATCCCAACGAAACAACCAGTGGAGTGGCTCCGTTGGCAGATTCGGCTCCACGTAAATTGCCGGTTATTGCTGCTCTGATTGCTCAATATGCGCCCGTCCCTTGTGCACAAGTTTGCCTACCCTACACACAATGAATCTCGCTGTGTTGAGCGACGAGTTGCCCTTCTGCACTCGTCAAGATGCATACCGTGAGCCGATTACGGCAGTTGTTGCGAGAGTTTGGCATCGGGCTGGTCCATTGTGCCTTGAGCAGCCCGACCTGGGAAAGCGTACCCGTGTGACGAAGCAAATGGAACTGGACGCGCAAACCCCGACGCAGCCGGGTACGTCAGCCAACAACGGGTTGGCGATATAATGGGGTTGACGGGTACAACGTAACTCATGGCTGAAAATAATACTCACTTTTGACGTGAGACAAAATCCCTTCGGCCATGATGCTCACATTAGAGTCTGCTAGCTTCGCCGATGGTGATGCCATCTCCCACATCATGGCCGAGGCGTTCTACTCCACGCGCCTGCAGGAACGCCTCTTCCCCAACGTGTCCTTGGAGACCAAGACCGAAAACCAAAGGTCAAGGTGGCCGGAAAACTACTCGGCCGCCAACGTGCGGCACAATAAAATCGTCAGTGGCGAGACTGGCGAGATGGTGTCCTACGCCAACTGGGAGTTTGTCAACGTGGATGCCGCGGATGTGGTGTCCGATATCTCCGGTACGTAGTGCATGTGCAGAGCGGCGCTGTTCAAATTCGGGAATTGATGCGGACAGACTTGCCAGCCGATTGTGTCATGGACAGCAAAAGGAGGAGCAAAGGCGTGGACAAGGCCTTTGCCGACGCGGTGGAAAAGGAAATGGCACACCTGCAACCGGACGATTTGCCTGCAAAGCCTTATATGAGTAAGTCGTTTGCTCCCGGCACGGCTCTTTGCCCTCTTGAGCAAACGTTGATTATAACACGGGAGCTAAACTGACTACCTAGCTCTCTTGGGGATCGGAACATTTTCCAAGTGGCAGGGGTCTGGGGCTGGCAGCATGCACATGAGATGGGCTGCGCAGGTGGCAGATGAGAAGCGTATACCAATCTATATTGAAGCAACGGAGGAGGCCACCCCGTTCTATACACGCCACGGGTATACAATACTCAAGACTGTTGAAGTAGACCTGGGAACACAGGACCCGAAACCGTACATCATTTCTTCCATGATACGGGAGCCAGAATAGCTTGTGATGGCTAGGGAGGCGACCTACGTAATCGTGCTGCACCATGTCGAGTCAGAGAATGCTGATAACGCACTATATTTCAATCATACTAATCTAAAATTTCAATAATAAAGTGAATCTGTCCCTATATAGACTTACTCCTCGTCAGGGCCAAACCATGCGTCAAGATCGTCAACATCTTGGCCATTCTCCTCAATCTGCGGAATCTCCTGGCCCTCAATATCGTCATCCACCTTGATGTCCAAGACGCTTCCCTCGTCCTTGGTGAAGCCAGCGTCAGCGTCAGCGGCGGCAGCACCATTCTCCTCGCGCTTGCCAAGCTTGCGCACGAAGAAGACGTAGGTGTCGGCGATGCGGCGGCACTCGACGCCCTTCCAGGAGCTCCAGCCGCTGAACTGGGCGCAGTACTTGTACAGGTCCTTTTTGAAGTTGTCGTCGATGCGCTTCTTCATGGCCTTTGTGAAGCGCTTCTGCTTCTTGGTGTTGCGGTAGCCAAAGTCGTGGCGCTCGCAGCTCGGCACAAAGTTGTAGCCGTCGGGCTTGTCGGCCGACCACGAGCACTTGTCCGAGGACCAGTTGCACTTGCTCGGGTTCTTGGCCCTGCGCGCCTTTTGGAACGTGGCCATGGACGCCTTGAAGAGGAGCTTGTCGGTGGCCGCCTTGCTGCACGTCGTGGCGCGGTTCTCGAGCACGGCGCGGGCCACGCTGGCGGGCGCCTCGGTGGTGGGAAGGGCGGCGCCGGTGGCGGCGAGGATGGCGACGGCGGCGCTGATGAGAGAGAATTTCATGATGATTGACGTTGGATTGAGTACTGTATGAGGACACTTGGTTAGAATGTGTGCGGAATGACGTCTATTGGAGGAGAGGCTGAGAGAGGCACTTGCTGGTATAGGAAGTTGGTGTAAGCTGTGAATGTGTTGCTGAACTGAAGATGATTTGAACAAAACTTGGGGAAGCTTCCAGCTTTTTATACTTCAAAAAGGAGCTTCAGCTCTAGACATCATATACCGATTCCGTAAATACGCCTCGAGGTTGAAACCGTTGTCGAGCGACCCCCAGTTGACCTCGCCGAAATAAGCAGCCATGAATCCATCGGGCAGACACACGAAGAGCGCCAAGAAGCTTATTCCGACAGCAGGAAATAAAAAAGCACAGTAGTTGACCCGAACATTACGCTAGTTCGTCTCGAGGCAACGAACCCGACAACTTCAACGACGCTTTAAATCGTCTTACTCTGTGGACCCTGAATCCTGACGAGGGTCCGGTCCCGTTCGCTCTCAGCCGCACTGGCAAATCAGCCCCGCGAGGAGCTAGACGAACTTCCTTCAGTAGTTCTAGCGTGAATAAAATTAATCCCCTTGGCCGTGCGATACGTCCCACGAAGCCTCCTCGTTTTGGGTGCTGATCGCCGGTAGTTTTGTAATGGGCGAGTTCAGCCTTGCCCCGTCGTCTGATGGCGGCGCCGCCCTCTAAGCCTCCATCTCTACGCCGACGGTTAAAACGAATTGCCTATATCCACCCGATACCTATTATCCACCGATCTACAACTTGGCATTGGCTGTGCACTTTCAGCAGCACGTTTCCTTGCTGACACGGAAGAGTGCAGAAAATAAGCTTGTTTCTAGAGTTTCCACCTCGAGCCCTGGGAGAACCGGGGGATCGTCTCCCGCTTCATTTTCAGCTGCTCGAATTCGATTCAAGTGCCGAGTTCAACCCTCTGTTGATTCGGCACTCCTAACAATTGTTGTCCGCTTCGCCATGAAGAGTGCGCCTTACCTGAGCGACGATCTCTGAAGTGTAGACCTTGGGATGTCATTAGCGCTTGCATACATGAGGCTGACTGGTGATATTGTCATGATCAGTTTTTGGCATGGCATTTCAGTTCCTCCGGCCAGTTCTTTGAGTTGACCGACTATCGCGGCCTCTGCAACCTATTTCAGCATTTGCGGCTGAGGCGAAGCAGACATCCATTCCCCCACGCACAATACGGGGATGTAATTAGAAACATCAACTTAGCAGACGGCCGGTTAAATTTTTGGTAAGTAATCACGTAACTTTTATCGCCTTTTTACTCGTATTCAAGTGGAGAGCAGCAGGACTGAGAACCGTACAATGTCAGAGACTCAAAATGACAATCTAATTTATTGGTCTATATCGTGGCTTGCGCTGACCCTCTATCTAAGTACCATGCAAAATATTCAAGAATAAAACATAAGCTGTAACCAAAACAGAACCAAACTGCTCCTTTACTTATGATTACATGATGATCAGCTTTCGTCGAGAGATTCTGGGATATGGGTGGTCCCTGACGAGTGCAAAGATCTCTTGGTAGTCTCCCATGCCGTCCTTGACGTCCATGTAGCCGTCCAAAGCGTCGTCGTCGTCACGATTGAGACTCTGATTGGCCGTCCAATTCCACCCCTCCAACTCTTGTGTCGGAGTCTGGTCCGGACTCGCCATATTGCGCGGCCCGGGCAGCTCCCGAACGACGCGCAGCATGCGCGCACGCCGCAGGTCCACGCGGCCTTGCGGGATGCGACCAATGCCCTCTGCGCTCATGGCGCCATGCATCGTCTCCTCCTCCAGAAAGTGTCGATGGCCCAGCGGCGGTGTAAGTAGCGGCCTCTTCGTGCTGCGGCTTCGACCGCCGTTTCGCCTGGGGGCACGGCGGCGCCACTCTTGCCTCGTGGGGGCCGCCGCCGACCGGGGCGGCCAAATGGGAACGAGCCGCTGCTTTTTGCCTCGTTGGAGCACCCACAGCCTGCAACAGGCCCCGAGGCCCGTCATGACCCAGATCGTGTCCCGGCCGGAGCCGGCGAGGTGGCGCCATGCCGCGGCCCGGGCCTGCGCCTCGACGTCGGAGACGCTGCCGGACGGCGGCTGCCCACTCCACACGAGGACGGGGACGCTCTTCTTTTCGGAGCTGTAGACGCAGATTTCAACGTTTTGCTCGTGTTCCGGCCCTGTGAGATTCTGGGTGGCCTTGACCAGCCACTCGCGCCCGGAAAAGGCCGTGTGCTTGAGAATGTGCTGCCACAGGGCCTGGGTGTCGGAGCTGAACTCGCTGCTGCTGGCTTTATCGCACAAGACATCGATGCTGTTTGCACCGCTGCCTTGGATGTTTTTGAGGATTAATTTCGGCATAATGGATGAAGAGTGTATAGCTGGCAGGTTGTCTAGTAGAGTTGTCTTGGGAAGTTGCCTTTGGTAGTAGGTAATTGGGTACTTGGGTAAGTGAGATATTCTAGCAACTACAAGAGGATTTTAAGATTCTTAAGTAGTTCTGGAAGAAGGAATAGAAAGGCCAATTATCGTGTATTTCTTTGACGTGTATATCAGATATTGCGTGTACATCGCCGTTGTCATCGGGTTGCTCGCATCTGGCCAAGGCAATGAATGAGAGAGCAGGCATTACAACTAAATACGGTCCATCGCATGATCAAAGACATAGAGCAAAGGTTTTTAGTCGTTTGCACCATGATTTCAACATCATCTTTCTTGTCTAGTGCGTGCTGGCAAGCAGTTTGTTCTGCCGCCTTTCCTTTGAATGTTTTATCTACCTCCTCGTCCATACACTGTAGTGCCATAAACTGTAGTGATTCAATCATAGCTATTTCTGCTTCATGCATTGACTTGTGCTCAGTCAGACATGTTCTTACAGCATACAACTTTCCAAATCTTTCTCGGAAGTATCAGACAACCTCAGGAAGCGCTGTCTAATCGATAACGCCTGCAGCCGAAATCTCCGGATGCGCTCAAACGCACTGCAAGTCTTGCTCACCAGGCTCTTTTTCATTTTGGTCTTCCTTCCCTTGTGAGGGAGCCTCTGCATCAGACTTTGACTCCTCAGTCCCTTCACCTTCCTCGCATTCTTCAATCTGTAGCTCCGCAGTGTCCTCGTCTTTGTCTTTCGAGCCGCTCGTTTCAGGAATTTCTATGAGTTTGCCGGGGTTGTATTTCTCAAACAACAGTTTGAGATCCTGGTCGTACTTTTCCTTGTCCTTGAGTTTGCGTTTTACAATCTCGTCGCGATCCTCTTTGGACCAGAACTGGGCGACCGTTTTCTGAATATCGTCATTCGGAAGTACTGGGCACAGGCGTTCCATAACTAGCCGATACATGGCATTGATGGAGGTCAGAGAATGCCAGAACCAGATCGCATCCGACTGCCATGCCCGCTCCATGACTTGCGACAATGTAAAATTGTGGCTGTTGCCCAGTTCTTGCTCGACCTCTACCCAGACAGACATAAACTCCTGACGGACTTCGTTGAAGATGTGATATTGGCCGCCGCAAATTTCGTCAATCGACCCTCCTGTAAGCCAGTAGGGAACATCAAGCATGTCTACTGGCAGACTGCAGATCCACTCCAGGTCGATAAGACAGGTGATGTTCCAGTTGGCGTCGACAAAAATATTCGCCGCATGCAGGTCGGTATGTTGAAGAACAAACGGGCCGTGGTTGTAGTCTTGGCTGATGTACCGATCCGCATGCAGTCGCAAAATGGTCTGGACTGTCATCTGAAAGAGACAATCTCCTTCGTCGAATGCGGCGTTGGGCTGGGCCAGGAATCTCTGATCGTGAAAGTCGAGCATCGCGGAGGCATAGGATTGGGAAGAGCGGAACGTTTTGTCGGTCGCCATTGTCCTTGGCGCTGTGCCATTTTCGAGAATTATCATGGACGCTATGACCGGACGGCTGGAGAGCGTAATCGTACCGTCCATGTTGAGCCGAAAGGAGCCGATCTGCGGTTGCGGAATGGAGGCGAGCGACAGCATAATCTTGGAGAGGTCTCGAAAAAACGTCTTGCGGTATGTAGCATCATCTTTATGGTCGTCCCAAGTTTTGCCCAGCATTTGGCCGTGCTCTTCTCCCACCCACTCCAGAACCATGTACGAGCTGTCAAAGTTGTGCTTCGCGCTCGGGTGAAGCGTGTAATTAGACAGAGTCGGCCGTCCAAGCACGTAGTGTGCAAGACGGCGGAAATAATGAACGATGCGTTGAAACAGAGATCTGTGCTTGGAATGTGTAAACTGCCAATTTGAATGATTAGTTACGAATCAGAAACTAAAAGTCTCGTCGGGGCTCCTTACCTGCGCACCTCCGCGAAAGCCCAGGCCGTATAAATGAGGAATACGGGTATGCGGCATGTTCTCTTGCATCCACGCATACGTTCCTACTTCTATGGCAAGTTTATCCTCTGATGTGCCGGGCAGCCGTTTGTCCGCCATATTGTGCGCCAACGGACAACGGACCAGGAGATCCTGCACTCCTCCGTCGCGTTCAACTTGAACGCGGATACACACGTTAAAGCCCCCTCGCAGCCACTGGATAGGATGAAGCACATTGCACTTGTATTTGCTACTCAGGCCCAGATGATGTAGTGTCAGCGCTTCTATCGCGTCGCTCTGGTGCCATAGCTTCGTGTACAAGGCGTTGGTTTCGGGATAGTCTTGGCCCTTGACAAGTATGTCTTGCTCCTGCGCGATGGCCGATGCAAAAGTAATCGGCTCGCGTCCCATGAGAACCAGCTTCGCCGGTTCTGTATCCATGACCCTATGAGAGTTACTGCTTGCGCCAGTGACGACTTGATGGTTGCATGTTTGCTCTTGTAAAGAGGTGCTGTTCAGGGGTATCTCAGGTCGTACAAGCTACGGAGAAAGGGGTATTCCCGACCCATGTTGCTATTTACATAATTCTCAAGACCATCGCAACAGCTGCCGCATCTGTAAGCATGTTTCAGTGAAATACCACTGTCCGGTTTCCTGATTCCGCTTGCATTGAGTTGTGAGAGTATTTACATCTCAAGTCACCAACTCGTAGATTATCAGTGGGGACGACTCACAGCACACAGGCATATCGCTCATCATTTATTGCGAAAAGAAGCCTGATGGACAGCCACCTTGAAGAACTTGTTGTTCCTTTTCTTCGAATTTATTTAATCTAGCAATGATGCTCGACTTGCGGTAATATGAACAGACTGAGTCGCCAACGCCGGAACACACAATACACTACTCTGTCCCTCGTACCTACCGAGTGCGGGTCAGGCGAGTTTGTGACTAATTTCTGTTGCCATTGCTCTGGAAAAATAAAATCTGCGGCTGAAAGGCTGAGAATTACTGCTGATGGGATCCTCCGTGCCGGGTTCGCCTAGCGTGGCGATGCTGCAACCCTGTAGTTCTTCACAGAAGACGAGCTGAAAAGATGGACTCCTCATACAGCTCCGCTCACTTACACGGGGTAGCATTGAGCAAGGGCTCGTCGCGACGGGAACGAGCAGATCATCAGCAACTGAATTGCCGTTTAGCGAACACATGGTGCTGTACTCTGTGGTGTAAATTCAACTATAAAAGCAACAGCTGCAGCACCCTAATGGAGCTGTGCTATCCCCAAGAACAAGATCCATTTACTCTATACCCAATCCAATCCCCCACAATGAAGTTATCAGTCATCACGCAAATTGCCATCACGGCCATTCCCGCCGTCCGTGGCTACGCCATCACCCAAGATGGCGTGCAGTGCCACAGCGGCCCCGGCGCCGACTACGCCAGCGTCCACACATACGCCGCCAAACAAGACATTTCATTGAGCTGTCTCGCGCAGCAAGCCGACGAGGCCTGGTACCAGACCTCTGACCACTGCTTCGTCTCCGCCGAGCACGTTCCCCAAGCCGCCGCCGCCGGCACCACCACCCTCACCGCCTGCGCGCCGTCCTCTGACGACGACTACGCCTCGTTCCTGCTCGACCTCCGTGCCGAGGACTCGGAGTCGGAGGTTCTCGTCGCCGATGCCGCCGCCGCCGCCGCCGCCGCCATCCCCGGCCCCGTCACCAACGACTACCCGTACTCGGGCCAGTGCGGCGGCGTCGACCCATGGGCGTTTATCAAGTGCCAGTGCACCAGCTTCGTGGCGTTTCGCGTCAACAAGCGCCTCGGCGTCAAGTTCACCAACCGGTACAAGGGCGCGGCCTGGGGCGACGCCAAGATCTGGGACGAGGCCGCGCGCCGGAGCAAGGTCCGCATCGACGCCAAGCCCGTCCCCGGCTGCGTCGCGCAGACCAATGCCGGCCCGGGCCACGTCGCCTGGGTCACCAAGGTGGCGGGCGACAAGGTCACGGTGGAGGAGTACAACTACGTGCATAAAAAGGCCTATGGCACGCGGACAGTGGCCAAGAGCACGTTTAGCTACATTCACATCAAGGTCTAAGCTGGGTTCCTTGGTTCTTATATAAAGATGTATTCTACTTGAGATGAAGAATAATTTCTTAATCGGTATCAGTGTGTTAGTTGACTTGTGGATGACGCGGCGTTGGATTGTGCTACGCTCGTCGCTTCCGTGATTCTGTGTTTTCCAGTGCGGAAACAGTCGTGTGCTGGTTTGATCTCTCGAAGTGCTTAATAGGTACGCCAGTTGGTCGCTGTTACTCTGACCAGCATTCTCGCTGTTGCGCACGTTGGCTGGCTGGCCAAATTCTTTGATAGGTGCGTAGGACAAAAAAGGGTACTTAAAAATCATAGTTAGACATAGCGATCTCCTAAGCATAGCTTCTTTTTTATATCTCGTCTTTCCCAACATATTTCATTCTTAGCAGACTTCCCTACCACCACACGTTGCCCCCCCCTCAAGCTGGCAGGTACTTCCCTGAAATTGCAACCATGATATCCCGCTTAGCTAACGTTGGCGAGACGACGTAGCAGTTGCACTGACCCTGGGGCGCTGTCTGGGTTGAGCGGTGATTAGTTGGGCGTCCGTTGGGTCCCCTGGCTGCGCGCCGAGGTTCCAATCATTGTCATGGGAAGCCAGCATTCCCAGATACCGAAGAGCAAGCAAAACGGTCAACCTAGGCTGGTTGCCCGACGGTCGGCCCCAAGTTACCGGCTTCGACATGGAGATGGTGCCCGTCGTATTTTCCTTGCGAATGGCCACCAGCTCGTGGTCTGTGAGCATGTAGCCGTACCGGGCGCCCGAGTGCAGCGGCTGGCGGTATCCCTGCTGCAACATGTAAAAAGTCAGCTGCGAGAGGCGAGTCTTGAATTCGTCGTGCTGCCCCTCGTTTGGGTTGCACCAGGCATGCTTCCACTTCCACGACGGCTTGATCTCGCCCGGCAGACGGTTGACGGGCTCGTCGGCGTTGAGGTCGTACATGGCCCGGTCCGGCACGAAGTTTCCGACGAGAACCGCAGAGCTTCCGGCGCCCAGGGTGGTCGCGGTCCGGCCTGGCCACTGGTTGGGGCAACGTGTGGCAATGTGCTGAAACGTGCTGGCCAGGGCGCGACGAACGGGACGGTGAGCATACATGGCGATGATTTCCCGCAGGTAGTCCTCGGCCGCGAATCTGGGCGGGGGGGTGCCCGGGAGTGCATCAGGTGCAATCTGGATGGTCATGAGACTTACTGAGGCTTTTTCGAGTATTCAGTTGGACATGATCCCTGCGAGTAACCTGCAAGTGAAGCGCTTGTGTAACAGCACCCTATACTGTTACTGCGATTAATGCCTGATCTTTTGCTAGTTGGCGTAGCAGTTATAGGGTGCTGTTACAATTTTAATCGCAGTTACAGCGATCAACTTGAGTTCCAACTAGGCTTATATAGTTGTACGTGCGTGCACGTTACAGCTTGCTCCTCCTCCGAAGTCGACAGTCAGCGGGATGATAGCCCACTCACCTGTGAGAGGAGTAAACTTGCTTGGCAGTTTCGAAACAGTCCTATTCATGGATGCCATCAGCTCCACGGCATCTGTTCCACACAACTGAATTCGTCGTCTTGTTCACGCAGCTCAGCCACGACGGGAACCCCAATGAATATAGGCGCCGACTATTAAAATACTAGAAAAAACCACCAAGTTTCGAAAAGGCCCAGGCCTAGTAATTATTGGCAATTTTGGGGAGTTTTTCGTTCCCTGCGATTCTGTTTGACAGGCTCATCTCTTCTGGATGCCATGTGTTATACTCAGAGACACTGAGATAGTACAGGGTGGGACAGCGCCCAATGATATGCTCGATTCGAGTTACTGTACTTACAAGATGAAGGATTAAGTCTAGATTCCTAATTTATAGTCCCTATTAGGTATAGTTTACCGAGACTGTGCTACTCTGGCTTGCCGTCCAGATTCTGCCGTGCAACCGATTACTACCCAGTTGCCAGGCACCGAGTTATGTAGCACAATCCACTTGAACCGTTGCACGACACACAAGTCACAGACCCCACTTCAACAGTGGCTGCTAACTAGGCAACTAGGTACCTACCAAGATGCAGTGTTGATATTGGGTGGCTGTAATTTACCCAACGGATTTTGAATCTTTGCTAATAGCTATGCCTATTTAGGCTAATATTGTCTGGCTCTAACATTCAAACTGCCAACGTACGCGTCTTCTACACGCGTTTCACATTACCAATTTAAAGACTACTTTCGCTGATAAACGCATTGCTAAAGAGCTAAACGCGCCGCTAGTTAGGGAGCCGGGGAGGCTACTAGAGAGGCTTCCGGAGGAGCTACTAGAGTCCTAGAGAGTGCCAGCCTGTCAGAGTCCTGAGAGGCTACGAGAGTGGCCACCCACACGTAAAGACTGCTTAGCAAGAATGCTGGCGAGGGTGCCCTTGTGTGAAAAGATGTGTCTTTCTGCCTGCGTTGTTTGCGGCTCTACGCGCCGCTGATTGGCCAGATCCCCAAACGGGCATAGTTCTTTGCAGAGATTCAAGATCTTTCACCCAAGATCATCATGTGGGCGCGCTACGCGCCTCGACGTGGAATCGGACGTAATTAAGAGCGCCCCGCTGTAGGTAGGTACTTACTACCTAGCTAGGTAGGTAGGTTGCCATTCGGTGGTAACTAGGATTACCGAGTGTGATGGGTAAGTTTTGCAGCCCTGGCTGGTATCTACAAGGGGGGGTGCCTGTTAGCAGGGCTCGTTCACCAAAAATCGAGGCACACGGCCCAGTAAGTATGGTCAAGCTTTTCGTCCAATACAAGCTGTCAGGTGATGGCTCCCGCGTCCCTTGCTTCGCTCCATCACCACCAGCCTTCCTTCCTTCATCATCGCCACGCACCGTACTATCATTTCCCGACAACAGGCTGCAGCATTCAACTCCAACATGTCCTCTTCACCCACTTCACCCACGGCGTCTGCGCCATCCGTTCCGCCATCCGTTCCGCCATCCTCTCCATTATCTTCTGTGCCGTCCGACCACAATTCGGAAGATACACTGGTCGACGTGCAGCCTTCTGAGGTCGAATTTCTCGAGACTGCGCCATCCATTCCGTCAGTGCCGTCTGCCGACAATTCGAAAGATGAACTGGTTGACGTGCAGCCTTCTGAGGTCCAACTTCTCGAGACTGCGCCATCCATTCCGCCAGTGTGGTCCGACGACAATTCGGAAGATGAACTGGTCGACGTGCAGCCTTCCGAGGTCACATTTCTCGAGATTCTAGCGATGAAGAGAACCTACAAAAACGGCAATAACCTAGTGATGACATTTAAAGTCGAAATTCGCGGAAAACTTTGCGTCCTGAAAATTGTCCGTAACACTATACACTGCACACCTTGTTCATAGTACGCTAATACCTTGCTTAGTTCAAGGACCTTGAGTACGGGCCGGACTACTTTATGATGGAATACGACGCCTATCGACTGCTGCGAAAAGAGGGCTTTTGCAAGCGAGGCCTTGTGCCGAATTTCTACGGCACTATCCAGAACATCGATGTGAACCTCTGGCCACAGTTTTCCCAATATCAAAATCATAAATACAGGCCTTCCGCTGTTCTTATGGAATACGTACCAGATGCGGAACAGCTTAGCCTTGATAACTTTTCGGAAGATAATATCGAGAGGCTAGTTGCAATTATCGCCGAGTTTCACGAGGTTGGCCTCCGCCATGGTGACATATTCCCGAGAAATATGATGGTTGTTCAGGGAACACCCAGGGATAGAGTTTTCTGGCTGGACTTTGACGTTTCACAAGTGGTGGATCGAAAGACGTGTACGGACAGGGAGAAAAAGTTATTAAAAGAGGAATCGCAGTGGATGGAAAATTTTGCAACAGCATTGGTTTGTTTGCGACTTTCCACCTGACTCAGAGACTTGGCCTTTGCTAACAACTCTCTGCTTTTAGGTCACGGATGCTAAAAATGGAAAACTAAAGGTGGCGTGGCATCATTTCTATGATGGGCCATCTCCGCCATCTCCGAGCGAAGTGTAATCTCACAATAATACAGCGTGTATTTCACCATCGAAGTTAGTGGCAAACAATTTCGAATATCCTCCTCCCAGAGAGTTCTGGCGAGGGCATGAATGAGGGCTTCCTCGTCAGCTCAATCGCGGCCTAGCTCAATAACTGGCTCGAGTGTGCGGCCGTCGCAGGGGGCTTTTGCTTGACGCGGCCAAGTCAAGGTTGGCCATTTTTTCACATAAAAAAGAAACAATTTAAATCTTTTTTTCCCCATTCAATACGCCCGCCAATCGACTTATCAGCCAAAATCGCAGCCGTTACAACGGCTGCGCGGTCTTCATAGCGCGTTGGGCTAAAGGTTAGCTGCTCAGCTAGAATCAGCGGGGAGCCAACAGTTATCATGTTCCACCCAGGGGAGGGGGGGTCCACCCAGGGGAGGGGGGGGGGCCGATCTTAGCGCCACTCCTATGACGAGGGAGCTCGCTCCTCCAGTGAGTGGCGCAGCTTTCCCAGAAAACGAGAAAACCGCCCCCCCCCCTGCTTTGCACATTGCAACAACAATCGACGAACGACCAAAAAGGCTGCATCATACACTACGACACGGAACCATCATTCCCTTTTGCGACAACAATGACAGGCACATCGAATACCGTCGAGATGACGCGCCAGGAGGAGCCAGCCGCCACGCTCAACGACAGCCAGCCGACTCGGCACCAGGCCATGGGTACGTCGGAGCAAAACGGCCATCGTTCGCCCTCCGGATTGACGATGGGGAGGGGCGAGACGAGCGCGCACCTGGATGGAATACGAAAAGCTGACAGTCACCATGGCAGATCCCCAACAACCGCACGCCGAGACTGCGAATGCCGAACCCGAACTTGGACTGCGTGGAGGTGGAGAGACGTGCCCCGGCCGGTTCTGCTTCATTATCCCATGCCCGATTCCCATCAACTGCTGCATTTTCCCTTGCCCTTGCTAATTAGAGAGCACGAGGAATTAGATGGGATAGCCTTGGATTTACACTTTAATGACCATTGTTAATGAACCATATTTATAATACAGCCCTTTCTGCGCCTCGGCCCATCGGAGCCTCACAGTGCACAGCACAGCACAGCACAACTTCCATGTCTTTACATCAGTGAAGTGATCAACTAATCATGTATTAAGGCTACTAGGCTAATATATCGTTACGCATAAAGTCTTCAGGTATCAAAGGGGTATAACTTTTGCCCACAAAGGAGCTGTAGGTGACGCTCTACTGCTTGTCCTTCTGAGCCTGCTCAGCCTCGGCCTTCTTCTCAAGATCAGCCTCAACACCACGCTGGGCGGCCTTGCCGTCGGCGCGCACCTGGTCGTAGTGAGCCTTGCCCTGGTCGTCTCCCATGGCGCTGGCCACGGCACCGCCCACGACGCCCTTGGCACGGTCAGAAACGCCGCCAGCCAGATCACTGAGCTGGCCCTTGGCCTCCTGCTGTTGTCCTTCGAGGTTCTGCTCGCGACCGGATTTCTTGAGACCCTGGTATCGTCGTCAGTATCATTGGCTTGATAGAAGTCTTGCCTGGGAAACATACCTCGTGGCCGAGAAGACCACCAACGGCCTCCTTGGCGGAGCCGATAGTTTGGTTCCAGGAACCGTCGGAGCGGTCGGCGCTATCCTTGGCGACGCCGCCGTCGCTCGAGACGCTGACGCCGGCAGCCTTGATGCCGGCCTGCGACTGCTCGTGCTCAGTCTTGGCTTGGTCCTTGGCAACCTCGCCCTCAGCCTGCTGGCCGGTGTTGCCAGTCAGACTGCCAATAGCGCTCTGAACGGCACCCGAGGCAGAGTTGACGTAGGACTGGAGAGTGGAGGGGGTCTGCTGCTGGTTGGTCTGGTCAGACATGATGGCGGTGTTGTGTTTTGTATTGTTGTTGATTGTGGGTAATGTAGAGAGGATTGAATCAGAGTAGTGATGGCAGTCTTGAAAGTAGAGAATCTGAAGAATGGTTCGATGTTGAGAGAGAGAGTGCGTGTAGGTGGAAGGAAGAGGGGCGGGACACCTTTATACTCTGTCCGCGTAACTACGACCCAGCTTCACGATACCCCTCTTTCCCTGAGAACATTTTTTTTTTCATTAGCTCGCGAAACCCTCATCTGACATGTGCGGCGACCCCTTCCACCACGTTTTCCGGTTTCCATCCGTACTTTCCCATGCCATGATGGGACAGCTCCAGCTTGGTGTGGCGCACATTCCGCAATGGTGATGTCATAGAGGCTCCTTGAGGCAGGCAGGTGCCACACTGTGGTGTCATTGGCGGGGCTCACTCGCTGTGGCTGGCGCGTCCTGAGTTAGCAGTGATGTAAGGCCAGGAACGCCGCTGATGCACCCCCGAACCAAGGAATGCTCAAATTTGCTCCATGAAACCGCGCGTCGAATCAATTCTTCTCTATTCGCATGTGGCTGGTGCATTGGCTCTCAAGGAGGGGTCCCGTTGAAAAACGACCATCCGTATTGCCGTGTTGCTATGAGAATAGGTACACATTGTGTGCAGCCATAAAAAAGGTGGCCTGAAACAATGGACGTCACCCCTCTGTGCCTACGTCTAATACAAGATACTGCGGCATATAGCTGCAATGAAATATCCATTACCGTGGATAGGAGAATATCACCATTGCGTAGAGATATTGGTATTGGTATAAATAGCGTGGGTATTAATGTTGGTACAGATTATTCACGTATTATAATACGAATTATATAATAGATAAGGGTCCTTCTTAGTATTACTAATCTATAGTATATCTTATGTTTATTATCTCCTAAAGCCTTATAAAGTATATCTTATAAAAGTGGGTCCTTCTATAATTTAGACTAATAAGAGCTCTTTATTTCTTATCTTAATTAGCTATTATTACTAGAGGGTGGGTAGGTTATAATATAGGTAATAATAGAATTTAGGCTACTATAGCTATACTTACCTATCTATATATAATAGTAACTAGTTTAGTTAGCTACTTTCTAAATTATAGAATAGTATCTATACTATTATCTCTTTTACCTTAATATTTAAGAGTTATTTAAGAATGTCTTAATACCTAAGATAAGTAAAGGTATTATACTTTAATTTTAGCCTTATTTATCTTAAGAAGCTAGGCTATAAGTATACCTATAACTATTATATAAATAAGGCCACTAGCTATTATCACTTTAATAAATAAATATAAGCCTACTATAGCTACCCTTACCTATCTATATATAAGCGAATTATATTACGTGAGTTACCTATACTAACATTAGTTACCTTAGTATAGTTACTACACGCTATACTAAGTCTAGAGTTATAATTAGTTAAAAAGAATCTAATAATATTTATTATATGCTTATACCTATTTGAAGCGGAAGCTCTAGATACGGGCCGCCACCTACGCTATACGTGGCTAGCTCGGTATCCTTACTAGTCTACTAGGTGACTTTGCTCTTAGAGGACTAAGGTTGACCTAGCTTCGAGAAGTATGTTACTATGATATGATTGAAGCCGCCAACGTCGAGATCCACAACGCAGCATGATCCGCTAACAAGGCTGTGTTTTGGTGAGAAATATTCGCAATAGCTCCTGGGGTCGAAGTGCCACGGTGCCGAAACGCCGCGCGCTAGTGAGACATGGGGAGCTAGAGGGCCGTTGGACTTGTGGACTTGTGGACGAGTAGGCTAGTGGACAATGGACAAATCGACTATTGGACGATTGGGCAGGTGGATAAGTTGACAAGTTGATAAGAAGGATGTAAACGAGCTGGGGCTTAATGATGAGCTGCTGATATACATATTGGTCGAAGAGCATTCGCATCCAACTTGCCACCTTTACGAGTGTCATCTCCGTCCAAGACAGCGCGAAACTTTGAACTCATATGGAGCTGGATTGCGCCTGTATACTACTGGGCCCAAGCTCGATGATTCGCATTCCTTCGGCTCTGAGTAGATAGAGCGGCAAAGACGTGGGCCCGGCTTGCCAGTTCCTCGTTTGCCCTGAGCAATCTGGAACGGTACTGGCTGGCCGCTGCTGTTCCCCCTCGAACGTGCTGATACGGCACTTGTCTTGGCTGCGCTGGCGGCCAGATACGGCGAAGGGCTGTTCTTTTTTTATGGGAATGTGGTGAGGTATATGCTGGCTATAGATACGGTGCTCGTTCACTGGGTAGGAAGCGTTACTGTGTTTCTACCATCGACTGTAATCTAGGAAGTGATATTAATACAATCGAGCAGTTCCCGCAGTCCTTTTATGGTGATATCTGCTTTAGGCAAATTCTCTAAAGGTATCTTCCACTCTGGCAGGGTTTTATTATAGAAAAAGTATATTAACATTTCCGTGAGGGCTGTGATATTATGTTTTAAGTTTAGATGTCTTATTGCGATACTTGTGAATAGTATAGCCCTATCCTCGATTTTTAGTTGTCATGCGCTATATACGTTAGCCTGTCTGGTTATCCTTAGAGAGGTAAACCCACTGCTCATTCTGGAATTCTGCGGATAGCAGGAGTAGCACGCTAGCACCCCTACAATAGGTCGCCAGCTGCTCCCAGAAAATCTGTTAGTGTATGATGGTTTTCCATTTATCCTGCAATTTCCTTCTCGACAGGCCCTACTTTACCTTATCCGGTAAATACTTTCTAGCAAAACTTTCGGTGACTAAACATATGTGCTTTTCTTTGCTGTGCTTAGCAGCACGATAGCGTTATGCGATTATTATACACTAGTACCTTTTAGCGGCCGTCTCGAAACGTGGGCTAGGTTGTAGGTTGTGGTAATCGTCTACTAAATTCTTGGAAGGATTGCCAGCCTCCTCTTTGCTCTACGACCGCAGTTCTAGCTTTGCACGCTGTCGCTACTGTGCATCATGATCGGCTCGGGCCCTTTCACGCTGCAAATCATACTGTAATTCGGTCAAGATATTCACAGAGCCTAACTCCAGGGGAAGTTGATTTGCCACGGCTATAGCGCGTTTATAGGCGTTGTCGGGCTTTTTGCTTGTCGCTGGTGGTTTTTCGGAACCAACGTTAGGGGGCTCGTCGCTGCTGCTGGACTCATCAATAGCATCTTCCGCGGGTTGTGCTGATGGTGTGGGGTTGCCGGGTTCTGCTGCAGTTGGAAGAACGCTGTGAATCAGTGGCACAAAGTCAGGGTTCGCGGCAACACATGCCGCCACCTCTGCTTGGTTATGGCGTATACCATACATAACGGCCTGGACAGCCTGCAAATGTGAATAGTGGTGTAGCGCATACGGCGGGGGTGCAAGACAGACCTCTTTGATACTGCAGCGATGCACAGAGCTGCCGTCAGCAATGTTGGGCAGAGAAGGCGATGGCGTGATGCCGATACTTGGCGAGTCAGACATTTCGACAGCAACTAGGTGGTGTGAAAGGAAAAAATATCCATACTGTGGGCGCCTGTGAGACGCAACTTTTACAATGGTCTGAACATCTAGAAATGGCCATTTTGAAGCTTGACATGATTTACGAGAGCCTGGCGGCAGAATGGGCACAGTGTCGGCGGTACGTACCTGGGGACCTGTTGCTCAGGCGTGTGTCCTGAGTTTGGCGCGGCATTTGAAAGTGCTGCCAAACCAGAATTGCGACAGCCGGGAGATTTGTCAACGAGAGGATACCGGACTCATTGACTTGAGTAAATCAGGCCGCAACGTCTCTGCACGATAATATTACGTTAGTTAAGTTAGTTACTGGGCAGTGGGGTAGTAGAGACAAAGCGTCAGCGGCTTTTTTGCTCGTCGGTTTTAACGAGGAAATGGAGGATCTTCTGGCCGCCTTTCGCGAACAGTTCAGCCCACCCATTTTCGAGAGCCAGTCTCTTTCGCTCGTCGGCTGCTCATCAAGTTAGGTGAAGAACTAATTTCTAATTTCGCTGGGTGCGTCCTGTACTTTTCCAGGCCATTTCGCGGTAGTGGTCAAGAACTGGTGCGGCGTGGATCGGCGAGAAATCATGATCCCCCACAGGGCCAGCCCCCTATAGGCCACACCACACTTTCACAGGGCAAAGGTAGGCTGCCTGGCAGCGATACAGCAGAACCCTAGCCCGAGCCGCTGCCATCACTCGCAGGCTTGGGGGAGCTTACGCGAGACAAGGATTTGCTATGGCCGGGCGGCACAGCCTAGTCTCCGTAGCGTAGGTTTTGTCGCTTAGACAACTATCTAGCCTGGGCTCATAAGCCCATATTGCTGAAGTGAACCCCGTGCCCACCACTCGCCAGTCTCCCCTACTTGTTCAATTGTCCCTTGTTGCCCATGATCCGCCGGTGTCTTTCGCGCCGCGTTTCCTGGTGTCGGGCTGTGGCCAAAAACTGTGCTGTGGCTCATGTTATGGCCGGAAGTCGTGCTGTGGCCAAAAGTGAGGTCGTGGTCTGAAGTCGTGTTGTGGCTAAAAGTCGTGCTGTAACCCAAAGTCGTGTCGTGGCCGAAAGTCATGTCGTGGCCGAAAGTCGTGTCGTGGCTAAAACGCCTGCTACGTAGCTTGAGCCCTGGGCGTCGCATCGGGCGGGGGTTTCCAAGTAGGCAGCACTTACCATGCGTTTGTGGCCCCGTTCAACACTGCTCTACAATTGGGCCTAATGGTACAGATTATTAGCGCAAGTGTCCCGCTGGGGACTGGCTGCTAGGATATTTAGGCGTATCATCGCCAGATGCAAAGCAATGCCAAGAGCAAGACATCGTTTCGACAAGTATAGCAAACAGGGTATTCAATCGTCGCCGCCGAAGTGGAGGAACCATTTTACGGCACGAGCACGATATGCAGCAAGTCTTTGCAGAAATAAACCAAGGCAGTTGATGACAGGCGGGCTGCTGCTTGTAGAGGCATGGTTTTATACGCAAAACCATTCCACTGGTAATGGCACCATAACTCCGTCCATCGTCTATATAAAGAAGCCAAAACATCATTCTGTAGCAGGGAGTAGGATCGAACATGTCGTATACGCAGGATCAGCCCAAGAAACGGGACAGAAGCAACGAAAACTTCAAGAAGAGGTGGCGTACTTTCGTAAAGAATGGCTTCCTGACTCACCGCGACTATCATGCGGATGTGTATATTTTGCTACGCCGAAAAGGCCAGACCTATGAGTTCAAATCTAGTAACCAAGGCGATGCACTGAACGATCTGTTGTGGCAGAATCGGCGCAGCAATATAGACATCATGCACACTGACTATCAGCCATGACGCATCAATGCGCTGCGCCGGATCGTGAAATTGGGTTTTTAGACTAGATGTAATTTGAATTCTATTGGCTGCAAAGTTGTTTCCCTCCTCTCGTCCTCAGGCGTTGCATCGAGAACCAGCAGTGGATCTCGCTTGGGCAGGGGCATCTTCACTCACACCATACGGACTCTTTTGCTAAGAAAGACCAAAGAATTACTTTTAGTGATAAGATTGCATCTAAACCCGACGTTCCTCTCTGCTCGGGTGAATCTTGTACCCTCGATCGCACCAAATGACGACCAGTGACACCAGCCCAGCCAGCCATTCCCTATGCCAATGCTGCTTCAGCAGTGGGTGCTACGTAAATTAGCACATCTTTCAAGCCAAGATACTCGTATACATACTTTGTTCAGATCCTCGATGCTCGTAACTTGATCAAGTGCAGAGAGAAAGTCCAAGCCAAGCGGACACCGGTCTGGCATGTCTAGCCCAATTCGTCCGTCGTCCTTAGCATACCCTTGTATAAGTCTCATTGTAATCACCGCGATACTATGCAAAGTTTCATTGAGCTTGAATTGACCGTGAAGAAATTCCTGCCCCCCCTGTTTTGATACACGAAATCGGCGATGAGCGACTAATTACTTTATCTCTGGCTTCAAGATCTCTCGTCTCTCGAACACGAACAATTTGACAAGAACAAAACCACCTTAGTAAACGCCAACACACGCGTAGGCGTTTGCCCACAGGCCGGTACACTGGTCACCAATCCGCGGGTTCCACGTCGCAAAGTCGTGCTGCGAAATGTGATTGTAGGAGGTGATTTGTTCACACGTGTTGCCCTTGTAAATGAAATGAAATTTTTTACAGTTCTTGACCATGTCCGGCTGTGTAGGCTGCGGCGTCTGGATGCCGTTGGGCAGGGAGGTGCTGGTTGTGGGCGTTGGAGGCTCATCGTTGATCAAACCGACGCAGGCATACGTGTCTGCCCACAGACCCGAGCAGTCGGCGCCGACCTTGGGGTTCCATCGGGCAAACTGCTCCTGGGAAATGTGGTTGTACGAGGTGATTTGGTCGCATGTGTTGCCTTTGGAGATGAAATGAAACTTGTTGCAGTTTTGGACCATCTCTGGCTGCGTCGGCTGCGGCGTCTGCACGCCATTGGACGGAGTGGTAGGAGTAGGGGTGGGAGTGGGAGTGGGAGTCGAGTCCTGAATGACTCCCACGCACGCATAGGCGTCTGCGATGAGGCCGATGCAGTCCATTCCGACCTTGGGGTTCCATCGGGCAAACTGCTCCTGCGTGATGGAGTGGTAGGACGTGATCTGGCCGCACGTGTTGCCCTTGTAGATGTAGTGGAAGCTGTTGCAGTTGCTGACCATGTCGCCCTGTGTCGGCTGTGGCGTCTGCACACCGTTGCCAGCGCTCGTGGTCGTCGTAGACGGCGGCGTCAACGTTGTCGTGGTGGGAGGGGGTGTGCTCGGGGGCGACGTGGTGGCCGTGCCGCCGTCCAAGCAGTATGACTGGCCTTTGTTAAAGTTGCCGTAGCTGCTGGTGATGCTCGGGTTCTGGTAGGCCTATCAGTCTTCAAGCAAACATTGCGACGAATACGCCGTCAAGCAAAGCAGTTGAAAAAGAAAGACGTACCTATGTCCGGAACGACGCTCTGTTGGTCGACGTCTGGAAGATTACGGATTCGCAATCCACCGTGCCATTATTATTGTACTATATATTGTATGGGCTAATCGTCTTAGGATCCGAGGGTATAGTCGGCTTACTCGAGACGTTTTCCTAGATGACATTCTGGTTTCCGATGGGGGCATCACTGGCGTGCACCAGGAGTGGCAAGAGAGCTAAGACGGCTGCGGCAATATAAGCTTGCATCATGTTTCTCTTGATGTTTTCTGTCGTCCTTGCTGATTGCTTCTTCTATTGTAGCGGAGCAAGGAACCGTAAAGACGGCTTATGGGTTTACTTTTATACATGGCAGCAACCCTCGGCCGAGATAAACGTCTAAGAAATGGTCTTGCACCCTCATAGAGCCGTAAGTGGATTTAGCGCAATCGAGAACGCTGTGACCCTTTACCCTTTTCTGGGACTGCTCACACTACTGTAGGTAAGCAAGCAGGCGTGAACTGCTCCGCAGTAAGGCTCTAGTAGCGTTGACGAGCGTGGATGTATTGCCTGAAGAAACAATTGAAGTTGGCGTCGGCCTAATCTAGTGTGTGGCTGCAGCTGGTGGAGGCGTGTAAGGAAGCTGCCTTTTTCGGAATTGAGTACATATTCTCCTCCTGGGCACTAACTTGGTTGGGCTTTCATTTCTATAAACTAGGTAGTCAACCATATTTGATGAATACTATGCATTTCCGAGGCCTTTTTGGTGTGTTCGTTCAGTTTTGTGTGTCCACTCTGGGCGTGCCCACTGTATTTTCGCCTGCTAGCTACTCACCGAACCTATCCATGCTAATAAAGATTTTAATAATTTGTCATTTTATTCTATAGCCAGACCCTTTATCAATTGACAAGTATCTCTTAATCATTACTTGCTATGTGCTCTAACTAATCACTTCTTACTAAAGATCTTTTTCTTAGTGGTGGTGAGCAACTTTATCAGCGTCACCTCACATATCCAGCTTTTGCATCCACGTCTCTTAATTCTGCTCCACCAACCAATCATCAACACACAAACGGGCTAGCGTCTCCTCGGCCACCTACCAACTATGGCTGAAAAGTCGCCCGCGACAACCTTCCATCCTTTCAATCGTCTCCCTGCCGAGTTACGAGATCGTATCTGGTTTTTCTGCTTACCATGTCGCGTCGTGCCCCTCGACAACATCCTCTGGCTCCTCGATTACGGTATTCCGGACGGCATTGAGCAGCAGTGCTGGGTCGACTCTAGCCTAGTGGTTCGCCGGGCGAAAGCGCCACCCTGTATTGCGGCTGTGTGTCGCGAAGCTCGCCAAGTCGCGTTTCGCTGGGGCAGCGTCGAGAGGAATGATACTGGTTCCCTCCGGCACGTATGGGTTCAGCGAAAGCTCGATACGCTCTTGTTTGCATGGACCGAAGGTGATTCGATCGCGGCCGGTCATAGCGAGGATATGCTGGACCTTTTCCTTTCCGACCAGAGATGGTATCATCCAGGCGCACCAGTCTGTTTGATCGCCGAGTTGTTTTACGAATTTTACGCCAGTCCGTCGGCGCCTAGGAGCGACTACTCGCCGCTTGTTAGCAAAAAGGAGCAAAACTCGATTGCGTTGCTACTTAGCAACGCTTGGAAGGAAGACGAGCCAGACGCAGAAGTGCCAGATCTAAGCGACCCTATGGACGTTGATGTCGTCATGGAGACGGTCTACATTCACGCCACAAGAGCAGATTTACTTACATCGCAGCTTTTTGGCCGTATCGCGGATGAGCCTTCTCAACTGGTAGACTATGATGACACGGCCACGCTCGCCAAGTATCGTGCGCTATTCGATAAGAACCCTGATAATAATAAACGAGTGGCGCTCATTGAAAAACTCAATGCGATTCAATCACTAGAGTTTCCAGGCCAAGTGGCAAAGTGGCTTGCCAAGGTAACCTGGAAGCTCTTGGTGATTAAATGGCTGTTTGAGAAGCGACATAATCCTCAGAGCAGCATTTACGATAATCCGATGCAGGTCTTTAACAAGCATTTCGAGGATGGTGATAGCAGGTGGATAATGCTACGAGATACGAGCTCGTTTAATGCGCATCATCCTTGGGTCGTTGAAGAGACGCAAATGCTGCCAAAGTTAAGGCCCAAGATCTGGTTCACGTATTGCACGAAAGACTGTGAATTAAGATTAAAGCCTAGAAACAAATATGAATCCACATAGATAGCTTACAAATATGTTTGCCAAAGGAGACCGGATAGCTACCTATACCTACTCGCCATAGGTGCCTAGGCAAGAAAACCTAAACAGCTCAATCGTCACCCATGGATTCATATCAATGCGTCAACATCAGCTTCGACTGCTCAAAAAGCGCAAAACGATACTGTAGATATGAAGTCAAGTCCTCGTTGCCTTGTCGTAGTTAAATTACAAATTCCTTTGCCTATGCATTGTCATAGCGTAGCACCCTTTTTGGTTTCTTTTTCTCGTTGCTCCGCCGACTGTTTGTCACAGCTCATCTATAGCAGTTGACCATGTTCTGCGTATCCTCAACGGCGTTCGCATGACTCATACCGTGCGTGTCGTTGTTATAATTCTTAACAAAGTCGTTTATAAAACTTTCTACCTCTGTGGCATCTAGACCCTCCATATTCGTGGCCACCCGAATTGTGCCCGGCACGTCGAGTGGTTCGTAGGAAACGACTGGCGAATGTGAGATGGTGCTTCCCCGCGCCGCCTTGAGAGAACGCTTGAATTTGTCTTCGAAGTCTTTTTCAAGCTTTGTGACCATGAACTTGGCGCTATTTTGGCGACGCAAATCCGCGACAGCCTGCCAATAGTCCATCAGCAAGCCGAACGAGCCTCCTTTCGGGTCCTTGCCCTTGCCTTGGAGTATCGCCTGGGTGAGGCTGATGCTGGTCTTGACTCGCTGTGTGAGGTCTCTGTAATGTTGTTCCTCACCCTTCGGGGTGCCAAAAAGGCGTTCGTCTAAGGTGTTTCCAGTATATTTGATGGCTTGCAGAGCGCCAACCGCGCTTTTTATGTCGGCAAGCGCAGCATCCGTTAGCTTGGACTAATCGAGCACACCGTACTTGGGCTTTGCTTTCTTGGGATTTCGAGGCGACACGTATTGGATCAAGTCTTTGAATTCGCACGGAGCCGGGCAGCCGGGCGCGCTTAGCACCTGGGAGAGTCCGGCATCTATCCCGAATTTGCGCGTTAGGTACAGAGCTATGACTGTCGCTGGCCTAGAGTCCACATTGCAAAAGGCCGTGGTGAAGAAGAGACAGGCAAATACGCTGCTCTAATGCATTATGAAGGCTCAGGCTTGGAAAAGGAAGGATAGAGTAAGAAGACTGTAAGACTTAAAGAGTCAGAAAGGCGATGGAAATACAGAGAATAGTGCCACGGTCTTGTTTTATGTCCGTAAAGAGGAGAGGGTGGGAGAGAGACAGGAAGACGGCGACAAAAGCCACACAAGGCCGGCGAGTCTGCTACCATGCTTTGATCTCGGCCTCGGTCTTTCGAGTCTAACTACTGGAATAAATTACTGTAATAACAAACTGCTGAAATAGGTAATACAGCCGCTTTGGTTGAACGAAGGTGTGATAAATTGGCCAATTTTTTCCTCTCCTTCTGTTTTGCTCCTTTTTTCGAGGTAAGCCACAGACATTTCCAATAAACGACTTGCAGCGGGCCTTACCTGCTTTGGGTGAAATGGAGCGCTGCGAGTTGGAATTGCGCTTAGGTTAGCCACATTAGGCATGTAAGTAGAACTATCCATAGTAAGTTAATCTATAATTTCGTTAAGCAGAATATCTAATATGCTCGTCGGTGACTTATTTATGGATGTGTTGCCTCTTTGGGCCAGGCCGACCTGTCCTGCATATGCACTCGGCGTTCTTGAAGCAAGGCTCTGGCTCTGCATCAAGTCGTATGCTCGGGTTACCTTGACACATGTATTGCTCGCAAAAAGAATTCAGGAAATGGCTCAACAAACGAACTAAACGTAAAACATGCAGAATTTTTTTTTCATGATCCAGCATGCGGCTGTCTAGTGGACCGAATGCAGTCCAGGCCAAGTACAGTCCAGCATCATTTGCACACATTACTACTATCCGCCGGGCTTACTTTTAAGAGAAGGGTATACTATTATAACTAGATTAAGTAAAGGGTC